>JAPDSC010160058.1:132135-155286 GCA_026290005.1 Latrodectus geometricus
TGCTGTTACAATAGCGTTATTTTATTTTGATTATTTCGCTATTTTAACTTAATATGTTATGAGACATTCTATAACAATTCATTATTCTACGAATAATGAAATTCATGTTTCTCTAACATTTCTATTCTATTCCAATTGTCTTGGATTATAAATAATGCTTTTTTTTTCTCCAATTTAAAAACAATCTATGATTTTGTTTTGAGCTGTTTTCAGTTCATAAGAAATGTAAAAAATGCGAACTAGTTATCGTATGTTTTACAAAATGACAGCTTACAACAGATACTTTATTTTTGAAAAATGCTATAGTGAAAATACGAGAAAAATAGTTTAGATTAAATTCAATAACTAAAATATTACGCTTCATTTCATATTCAACTTATTTATATTTCTTTATACACCAGAGCCAATTTTTTTACCATTATAAAACTCTTTCAATTTAGCGATACTAGATGTATAATATAATAAATAATAGAAATCAAACTATAAATTTTTTTGTTTGTTTTCAATAAAATAAATGTTCTTTTAATTTCAGTAAATCATCAAAAAAGTATCTAAATAAAGAAAAAAATTTCAAAATGCTTTCCTACTTTTAAGGAAAATTAGTTAAGATTTAATTTATATTTTGTATTGGAATAATTATCACTTAGACTGGATCCCATATGAAACTATTTCCAATTGAAGAGATTGAAAAATATATACAAAAAAATGCATACATCATAGCAATAAATTAAAATATAAATTGTGAAAATTAATTTGCTTTTTAAATATTTATAAGCATTTTCATTTTTGGAGAAAATTTCTAGAGTAATTACCCATCATTGATTCACAACGTCATCATTTATAGATATTTGCCTGTTACCACAATTACTTATTACGGTGGCCTGGTTACGGCGCCGTTCTCATTCATCTGAAGGTAATAAGTTCGAATCCCAGGTTAACCGCCCGCAGACCTGGGACTAGACGAATGAAGTGTAAAAGAACTCCTGTCCTGCTTACACCCCTAGAATGCATTAATTCTAGGGGGTGTTGGCCCTGCCCGTAAGAATATAATAAGGGGGGGGGAAATCTGTTCCCTTCTTATATATAAGAACATAGAAAGAGGGACAGCTTTTTCTGTAATTGGTTTCGTTTCATTTGAACACGTTAATTTATGGATTGCCACCCAACCTGTCTAGTGGTTAGCGTTAATGACTCTGGATGGGGAGGACCTGTGTTCGAATCCCAGCTCTGGCATGGATGTACTTTCTCTTTCTCTCTCTCTCTGTTTCTTGTCCTTTCCTCAGATGATGGATGAATGTGCCCCACTCTATAAATGAGTTTGTGGTGGTGTGGCGTGGGCGATGCTACTCGTACCTCTGTGACTTGTTTCACAGGTGCCCACCGAGTAACAATAAAATGAGTTGCAGTTTCCGGCCTTGTTGCGGCAAATAGGCTAATGTACTACTTGCTCAATGGTACCTGCCATTAGAAATAAAAAAAAATTTATGAAATTTCGTTTATCGAGAGGGAGAGTGAACCGGTTTTATTTAGGATTTGTCGCGATTGAAGAAACGAATATGTATATCAGTTGAAGTAAAAAAAAAAGAAAAATTAATTAATAAAAATATAAAAAAATTCTAAATGTAGACAAAACAATATTAAATAAAAACAAAAATTTCAAGGAACAGCTTCTCGACAATTTTAAAAACTCGAAAAAATTCATTGAAAAAGGAAACAGAACCAGCTAAAGTATTCCCGTTCGAAAATATTTCAGAGGGACAAAACCTAAAGTGGATAAGGCTTTGTTTGCTTGGTTGATGAAAATGAAAGGAATGAAGATTTTTTGTTGATGTCAAATCTTTAAAGAAATGCAATTGCTTTGCTATAAAGTTGGATATAAAACGTTTCAGAGTATCACACGGTTGGCTCCAAAATTTTAAAACCAGGCACGGTTTGAGCTTTGGAAAATTGTGTAAAGTTAAATCAACGAAATGAAAGTAATTGTTGTTTGTAAGTATGAATCTTATCTTGCGTGTGTTTCTTATAATGCATTCTAAATTCTTTTCTAATAGTATTTAATTTACAAAGAAAAAGCAGTTTGGAAAAAAAATCAAATCTTAATAATCTAATACATTATTTTTCTATTTTACGAACTTTCTTTTTTAAAAATTGTTTTTCCGGTCCCGATGAGTTCGTAAAAATGAGCGTGTACTGTATTATAAAAAATTACACGCTCACTATATAAATGAATAGTGTACTGCAGTGCCTAATTTTATTATTTTATAGTGGAAAAACAAACATTTCTGATAAAACCAGGGGAAAAAACAGATTTAAGAAAAATATTTTACTTAAATAAATTAGCAAGAAGATACAAATTAGAAAGGATTTTAGTTTGTGTTCTGAACCTGAAATTTTATTTTCAGTAACATATGTTATGAAGTTATTTCAAATGATTGTGTGTTAAGATTATAAATTTTTATGTAATGTAACAAAATATGCTGTGATACAAGTTATATTATACTAAAAATTAAATTCATTTAACTATAGCTGATAAGCAGAAAATTTTTGCAATATTTATTTATAATCTTAGTGTTTTTATAAATTTAACCTTTTAATTTCCAACCCAAAATCATTGTATCTAACATTTCAAATTTTTAAAAACATTTAAAATGTGACATCATATTTTCCAAATTATGATGCTATGTAATGTACATTGATCACAATATTTTTTACACAATAGATTTATACATTTTAATTAGAAAGGTAGTTGTATATAACAAAAACTTAACGTTATAACTTACTTTTCACAAGAGTGCAGCTTAAATTTAACTAAAGATGAAGCACAAAAATAATTAAAGAATAAGTTTTGTAAATGTAACATTAGTATTATTTTGTTGATAATTTTTTCAATTCTAACATAAAAATTTTTTGTCTAAGGATAAATAATAAATATAATGCAAAAATAGTATTCTGACATCTCTTACAAAATTATTAGTTTAAAATGTAAGTTTTCTTCTTTAACGCAACCTATATTGAAGATAAAAGGCTTTTAAAGAGATATAGTTAATTAAGATGAAAAGTTTGACGATATCGTATCACAATATTCTGATCTAATTTAAAAAATTTTCTTTGTGTGCTGCCAAATTTTGAAATCGTTAAAAGTGTTGATAAGCACTGGATTAGAAAAACTTGAATCACTTGAAATAATTAATTTATACATTTTAACTGTTATTATTTGTCCTGAATTCTTATCTTAAAGTTGCAGCAATATATTAGTCAATAAATTTTTGTGGCTAAAAGAATCCACTTTGATGAGTAAAGAAATAAAAATTCTGAAACTAATTCCACCCCAGAAAGTATTATAGAAATTATACCACCCAGAGATTAGGACACCGAGCCTTTGAATTGTCAGCTGTTTTCAGTTCATAGGGAAAATTGTAGGATTAAGCATAGAAGTTGTCAAACAAACAGAAGAAATGATTTGAAAAGATGGAAACTTCACATGGAAATCATTCATTATAGGTGATCCATTCATCAACTAAAAGAGTGATGGGACGTACAGCTGGACAGATCAATACAGTATATTCCCTACTATCCATCATACAAATAATCCGAAATTTTAAAGTCCGGTAAAAAGAAAAATATAAAAAAGAAAGTTTTCATTATAAAATATTAGTGGAAATGTTACATTAAATATTATAGCTGATAATGATAGTATGATGAGAGAAACATTAATCAGCCGGTTACAAGGTTAAAAATGATAAAAGAAATCGAAACACGTATAAATTTTCACCTTAAAAAAAAAAAAAAAAGAAAAGAAAAGAAAAGAAAAAAGTATGGAAGTGTGAGACTATTTCGTCTATCAGAAATTTCAATTAAAATTATCCAAAATTCAAAAAATCAAAATTAAGTAACTGAAATTTATCCAATTCTAATAGCAAGTTAATTCCAAACAGTAACAAGTAATGATGGTTCGATTAAAGCAGAGGATATCAAGAAAAGGCACAAGAACAAAATGAATTAAAAATAAAAAACTAATTAACAAAAGTAATAGAAAGGTTCATTAGTTTTTCGCTGTATGGTCCTTTTTTTGCACACGAGGGCTAATTAGGCCCAGACCTATTGCTTAAAGTGGATTCCTAACCACTACGGACATCCAGGCATGAATGGGATTCGAACCCACGAACTGTTGAACCTAGGGCAAGAGCGCTAACCCTCTGGCTGCTAGCTCACAACATCAGACAGGAAAATAAAGATAGTAATCTAACTCAAATTATTGACCAAAATCAAATTATATTATAGAATTAATATAGAACGTGATTTTGATATATGTGCAATTACTGAAACACATACTGAAAGATATGACAATTTTATCTGAGCAAATGCTAAAAGATGTGTTTAATATCATCTGCTATTTTTACCAATGCTAAAAATAGCAGATGATATTGAACACATCTTTTTAGCTACTATAGCTATTGTATCGTGAGAAATCAACTATATGCATACACTTTACAGTGATGCTGCACAACAATAAACACTGGACTTGTATTATTAGTGATTTGATACAAAAATATTAAAAATTACTGCTGTAATAAAACCTACACAATTCACAGTTCTCCCCGGCCATTGGCAGGCCTTAGTTTTATTGTCACTTTAATGAATAAACTAACAATTCCTCAAATTTATTTAATGAATTCCCATCTGGCCATCTACAAATAATTGCCAGTATTGAACTCTACAAATTATTTAATTCACATACTGTTATTACAGTTAATTGGCAACATTTTATGAAAATACCAGGAACTAAAGCCTTATTATATATATACCGAACTCTATAAAACCTATCTGAAAATAGCAATGTGTTATAAGCCTCCTTACCGTAAAAAAATTAAATGAACAAGAAAACTAGAATAATTATTAACGGCAATTAACATTGCAAATGACAAAAATTATTAAAAATAAACATTTAAAGAACAAATAATTTCATGGAGATAATTTTATAATCTCATGGTTCTTATAAAGCTGAAGGTTTTGCAGATACACTTGAAAAACAGTTTTCCGTCAATAACAAAAACACTAATGATCATTTTGCAGATGAGTTAGAAAATACGATAAAAATTACTTCAAAAATTCAGTAATATATGTCTGGTTATTGTGGCGCAAGACTCAAAATTAAACAAATTGCGCCAAAACATACATTATAGTAAGTAATATCTGGCAACATCAGTTGAGAAATTGAATAACTGATTCAAATAATTTGAATTAAAAAACACTCCTGGTGAAGACATTATTCATAAAATGCTAAAAGTTAGCTTCTTAAAGTCATTGATTTTGTGGCCATATTTAGCACTAGGTTAAGGCACATTTCTTATGCAATTATCCCTACGAACATCCGTCGATTTGATGTTGGAACGAATACATAGCTTAAAGAGAAAACAACCATACAGAAAGCAACAGAATTTAAAATTACAAAAAAAAAACTATGAGACACATTTATAGACAAATTTAACTATTCAATTTTTAAAATATTATTTAATATTCTATTGCTTTTCAGCGTTTCATTCTTTCTTAGGTTGCTTATAGGGCTTCATTTATTTGAGATAAGCGTACAATAACCTCATATACATATTTATTATTATAGTTTTTGCATGGGAAAAATTAATTTACAAAATACAAATAATGAACACTGATTTTTTATTACCGTGGTCTCGTCCAGAGTAATAAATAAATATTCTTAACGCTTGGTCTAGGCCTTGATAACTTTTGGGATCAAGACTTTTTTATAAATTAATGGAACTAAATTTTATCGAGATATAATAATACCCAAGACCTGATTTCAATATTCCAAATTAATTAACCTTCAATAAAAAATATTCTGGTTATTTGCGTGTAAGTTCTCCGATTTTATATAGAAGACTGCATATATACATGCACACACACATAATGCTGAGGATTGTAATAAGCATTTTCCTCGGTACTATGTTTTGATTATATTACTCTAAACACTCGTTTTTACGAACTCATTGGGACCGGTATTATTAAAATCTGATACATATATTTTTTTAATTAAACTACATTTTTCTTCAAATAAAATTCTAGCAGTTAGAAAAATCTACATTGCTCTATGAGAAAAAATATTCAAAATGAAATAAATACTTAAAAACAACACTTTCATTTTATTGATTTCACTTCACAGTTTTCTAAAGCTCAAGCTAAGTTTAGTTTTGAATAATTGGAGCTAAAAGTCTGATATTTAGAAATCTTTTATGTTCAGTTTGATAGCAACGCAATTGGATTTCTTTTAATGTCAATGTAATAGGAATGTTATTTCATCTCATTTTTCTCAGCCAAGCAAGGAAATCTTTTCGCAGTTTTAGATGTTTTGCCTTTGTACAATGTCTTTTAGAGGGACACTTTTGCTGGTTCTATCTTTTTCAAAAGTTTTTTTCTAGTTTTATAATTTATCGTGAGACTATTCTTATGAATTCCATATTTTTTTGGTAATTTTATCTTATTTATTCGTCTGCTTTCAGAATTTTCTTTTTTACTTCAAATGATAAACTCGTTCGTTTCTTCAAATGTGACATTATTTAACTTCGACAAATCCTCCACAAAATCGGCTCAATCTCTCTCTTAACAAACGAAATGAAACCAACTACTGAACAACTGAGTTCAAACTTATAAAGAGTTATTCCCATATTCTATGTTCTAACGTAAGGCAAAAATAGAATTTTTCCCCTTTTTATGTTCTTACATACAGATAGCCAACAGTTGAATTCGGCCTTACAGTTTTTTTCTATTAATGTCTGTTATCCATGTATTTTTGATTATTGTTCCCGCAATATTTAGACTACCTGCACGTATCGTTTCGTTGTTCAAGTACGAATTAAGTTTTCTGGCGTTATATAAAAATGAAATCAAATAAAATATTGAAGAAATATCGCATCATAAAAAAAAAATAAAAGAAATTGAAAAGGGGGGGGGAGTAAAACCTTGTCAGAAACGAAAGTTCGTAAATGGGAGTTAAAATTATCATTCTTTTTATGGTATCAGGATAGGAACTAATTCGTATATGTGAGTGTTCGTAAAATAAAGATTTGTAAAAACGAGCGTCTACAGTAACTATTTTATTTTATATTAGTTTTAAATATTTTAATTCTTAATTGAACTTGAATTAAACTTAATGAGTAGAAGCTTAGTAAATATCTTTTGTAAATATAATGTAATGAAATAAATGCTTGATGCTCATCCAATAAATGTATAGTAATGAATGCATAATAAACTCATCATTTTTTAAGTTTTTAATTTGAATGTTTCGACCAATTTTCTCGAATATAATCATTACATCCTAAGACAATATGCTGTCAAAATTTGTAGAAATTATTTACATAAATTCTGCTAAAAAATAAACTGTTATATAAAATTTCTTTAAAACGGTAACAGTACTTTTCGATAAATGTGAGTGTATTTGAAAATTGTTTCTCGGGAAAGATACAAAGGATGTAATATAAAATAAAACTTTTTTGTGACGGGTAAGAAGGTTGAAGAATAAGAAAACTAATTAAGAAGGAAAGCAAAACTATTTGCTTCTTTTGATGTTTCAAGAAAAAGGAAGCGATGGAAAGGAACGGAATGTGTATACGTTCAGCTATTACCCTAAATTCTTTAAAGAATTTCGAAGATTATCCTTTCGACCATAAGAAAAGAGAGGAATCGGCAAAGCTCTTTCATTTGTTGCATTCCGATCCATTGTGAGATTTACTTAAGAAATTTGCCGCCTAAATGTTTTTGTCCCTGCCGACAGAGGACAGCAGAGTATACCTATTTATAGAAAAAGATTGGTGAAGTAATTAATATTTCCATTAATATTTAATAAATTAAATGAAATTAATCCAAAAAAATTATAAAGTTGGTAGTGAAATATTTTTGAGCTATAAAATATGGTACAAATTTTTGTTAATTTAGAAAAACTGGTATATGGCCCATATGAATTAATTTTGCAGTTCAATATGATTTTTGAAATGTATGTAATATAAAAAAAATTAACATTTTAATTTTTGAAACATTTTTAAATGACTAACAATTTTATAAATCCCAGACCTCTGACATGAATTTTAAAAACGTTTTTTGAAATTGAATCCTTTGATCCATATTGTCACTTAAGATTGTCGAACTGATAATTGAAAATCAACTTACTGGCATGCTGTTTAACAACTCAAATATTTGATCCCCATTTTATGCATATTCGCAATGATTATAATTCAATATGCAACTTGTATTCTGATTCTTCAAACTTTCATTTGAATAAAATTATAGAAGATCAAGAAACGCGCACACCCGACGAAAACTTTTTCTTTAATTTTCATCATCATATTGATTATATATAATGTACATAGCAGGGAAAGTAAATGAACACCAACGAAACCTATATTATATTGTTTGGACGCTTGATTTTGTTACTTGCTTTTATACTAATGACTGTTAACTTACCAACTTTTCGTCAATCGGAGTGTTATCGTCCCTTTTCTCGCAAAAGCTACGTAAACTAATTTTTTTCTAAAGCCTCGAATATTATCTCTCACTTGACATGATAAGAATAAATAAATAAAATGAATTGCTCTTCCTTGTATGTAAAATCATAATATTTACAAATAAATTTAATATACATTGAACAGTAATAATTTGCGAAAATGATAGCTAAGCTTCTATTAGACATGTGATTTAATGATGTAAACTGATTCACATTTTTTAAAATTATTTTAATGTTAATTTCAAAAAATTTTCTTATCTTTTAAAATTTTCTTATCTTATTATTGATTTCAAAATCCATCAAATTACCGTTGAATTACTTAAGCTGTTTATTAATTTTTTTAAAATTGAAATTGTACAATTTTCATAATAACTTTTAATGCAAAGAAAAAAATACCAATTTATAGATTTTTTTAGTAAATGTATATTAATTGATAAACTGTAAACTTCATTTAAAATGTTGAATATTTAAGTTTAAAAAACTTTGAAAGGAACATTACGGTCACTCCTCACCAAAGGCGAAAATAAGTTAAATGTAATATAATTTGGTGAATTTTTACTGTCACCAAACAATTTCTCTAAAAACAGGTAATTGCCAAAAATAGTTAAATGGTGTCAATTCGTCACTAGACGGTGCTTCAATATCTATTACTTTTGACAAGTACCAGCTGCAAATTGTTAAAATATTTTTTTATGTTCGTATTTGAATTTTATAAGTATCTAATTTAATTTTATTCATCGTGATAGTAATTTTTTAAAATTGCAGTACTACATTTATAATAATAATTAACATATGCAGTTTTTCAAGTGCATAAACAAATCGTTGTAAACAAATCACGTACTCGACTTATGACTTTGATATGCAAAAATTGACTTAATTAACTTGGTTTATGTATCCAATATTAAATAAATAATAAAAATTAAATAATAAAAATAAAAATAGAAATTGTTAATATCCTTCTTTGAGATGGAGGCTATTTGTGATAAAAATAAGATTTTTTTTTTTTAATTCATATAGCACTAAGTCGCATCGTTTAGAGATGTCAAAAAGTTATGTTGCTGAATAAAATTAAACTGGACACTTTTATACAATTTTATAGAATACGAAAATACATAAATACGAAAATACATAAATACAGAAAACGAAAATACATACACAAAAACTAAAAAAATTGAAACTTAATGTTTGCCCCAAATCCTGAAGCATAATAATGCATTGACTTCATAAAGGTGCCTCTTGCCAATATCAATTAATATTTGGTAATTAATTGCTTTTAGTGGATTTTTATTTGGCGACGGTAAAAGATTCACCAAATTTTACCACATTTTCATATTTTTTGCGTTTCTTGAGCTGTGAACGTAATGTTTCTTTTAGCCATCTATTTTTAAGCAGTTATATTAAATGTGTAAAATATAATACATTCGATTTGTTTATAATTACGTTATATAATTTCTGTCATTCTCATTTCCTTACTTTTAGTATATTTTCTTTAATTTTTGTTTCAAAATCGCAAAAAATTAATTCTTAATATGATTATTGTTTTTTATGCCATTAGTGTCAGTAATTTGAAAATTCTGCCTTTTTTTCGATTTTTCATATGTTTACTACTTTTGAAAAGGAACCAATTGGCACTACTGTAGTTTCAAACGATATTCCCATACTTACGGCATAAAAATAATTCCCCAATGTCGCTATTGTGACCGCATGTTCATTTTAATCCTTTTTTTTTTTTCTTTTTTAAAAAGGCCGAGCCAATGAAATGCCTCGATATCTTGATTGACACGATTGATTGGTTCTTCGATGGGGGTTCATCCTTGGGAAATTTAAGTTCCCAAGGTAAACTCACTCCAGGTGGCTTTCTGAGTTCGTCGAACAAGAAACGCCAGAATGCTCGCCTGGTAATGACGTCATTCAGATTGCTGACAATACGTTAAATGCACACATATGTTAGCTAAATTCGGTCTCAAATATTGCCTGTTTGATAAATGCATTTCATTTTTTATGTTTTTGTCAATTAAATAAAATAGTTTTAAATATTTCTTAAAAAATACATTTCGATTGAAAAACTTACAGATAATTATGACCAAGTAAATTAATAAAAGTATGTAAAATTTATTTTTAATTTTATCTAAATTTCCTAAAAACTATTAATATTATAATTGAATACAAAATAAAGATTTATAACTTGAGAAAATTAAGTAAATGTTCATCTTTTTTGTTTAAAACACATTTCTCTCTTAATTCATATTATTTAAGAACAAATGTAGGAATATATCCTTCGAGATCCATTTTCACTGCCTTTTTTTTTTATAATTCAATAATTGATTCAGAATTTTAATATTTCTATTTTATATATACGTTTTCATCTAAATTTTTTCTACTTCAAATTTCCATTTTAAACTTAGTCTCTAAGGTTGTTTTGATGTTTAATGATTGATAAAATAATGAAGATATGATCAAAAGCTTATGACATTAATACATAGAATAACATATTTATAGTATGTTTGTCTTTGAAAAAAAATTTTTTTTCCCACTTGAATATAATTTCTCTTGTAATATCATTTAGTGTTATCTTCTAGTTTCTTTTATAAATATCTTCTACGCCCATTATTAATTTTATGTTCTTATCTTTTCTTTTTATAAATATTAAAATGCTATGTTGTGGTTATTTTTGATGTGTTCATTTGATATTTTTATATTGTGTGATTCATTCGATCGGAAATAGAGGAGAAATAATAACGCCTCAAGAGGAAGCAGACATTGATGGTACATCGAAGCGAAATTCATAACACTAAGACAAAAAAATTATCAAATAATATTTTAGAAAGGTCCCCCACCGATAAACAGTGCCTTGCTGTCGAAAATGAAGTTTTTCTAAATTAATTAATTAACTAAGACGAATCCCCGACGTCTCTGCACATGTGACGTTAATATTGAAAGTATCAGATATTTTTGCAAAATCCTAGGAAATTTGAGGGCAGCTAAATGGGAATTGCCTGTTTCAACTGTGCTCAAGGTTTTAAGGAAAAGATTAAGATTATTTTCACAAAATTTAAATCATTCAAAGCATTGGAACAGAATAATAAGCCTAGTAGAATGAACAGACGTGCTAAGGATGATAGAGGATGATGTTGTATTCATTAATCACATAAAATTCACTGACAAAGTTTGTTTTCATTTTTCTAAAATAATAAATAGTCATAATGGAAGGGGGTTGCATATGAGAATCTGAAAACACCCATGAATACTATGAGGTACAAAGGGTCTCCCCAAAGGTTAGTGAGGGATATGAACTCATGTTCGATTAGGTGATCTGAGGACCCAATTCATTGGCCACTCATATCAAATTATATGACACCATTGAACTTTTTCCTTTGGGGATTTGAAAGGGGATTGTTTAAAGGTGGAATGTGTCGAATCTTTATTTAAACCCGAGGATTTCATCCGCAAAAAGCTCTGGATGCCGACATATTTGTATCTGGAACAAAATTGATTACATGTTGGCATTCTCCTTGAAATATACGCTTTATATGTGGAAGCCCATTGACAATAGCTATAAAACTTTTTAATTTAATATTATAAAAAACTATTTAATAAAACGAATTAATTATATCTAGCCAGTAGTGATACCAGCTTAAATTAAACTTCATTATTTTATTAATCATTCAACCTCAAAATGTGTCCTATATTTTATAAAACACTGTATATTCATTTCATTTTTACATTTATCTAAAATTTATTTTTGGATTATTCTAAAGCAAATTTTTATATAAAAGTGATAAAATGTAATTAACACACAAACTCGCACATCCTGAAAGTAAAAGAAAATACTTATTTTACCTAAAATCATTTCCAGAACCATATTTTCAAATTTCCTGTTCTGTTTTTTTAATTGGTGCGGATTACAACAATGTATTGATGGATATTATTTTATATTTTCCATAGTAATATTTCACAATACATCTTTGCCATCTTCACTAAATAAAATAACATGTAAACAACAAGGTTAAAAATAGCTTGAGATATTATGCTGTTTTTTACAATATATCTTAATTAATTTTTTACTTAACTCTTTTGGAAAATTTTAAATTATCTTGAAGTAAAGAGATAATGATTAAAAATAATTTTTTCTCAAAATCAGACCATTTAAATTTATTGAAAAAGTTTACAAAAACATGATCATGTTCGAAAACTTAAAATCGTAAATAGAATTAAATTCACATATTTTAAATAAATCTAAGTTTACATATACGTATATTTTTTGTATGATTTTATTTAAAATCTTTTCAAGTCTTAAACTAAAGACTACATCAATTCTATAAAATCTTATAATCAATCTGGAATGTTTAGGAACAGCACAAACATTTTTAAAATAGTTCATAATTTTATCTCCTTGCTGCAATTATATATATATATATATATATATAAATGCTTGCAGCTGTTTTTAAACAGTTTTGGTGATTATTTAAACTCTATAACAATGTCAAGGAAAGCAATCATTATATTTATTCTATCTCTCTTGTACGAATAAAAATAGTAATAATCAAGAATTTTTTAAGAAACTTAAAGAAATTGTCGGACTATTACACATTACGTATGGTGCAAAACCTTCAAATGAGCTGGTGGCCGAATGATTAGCACTCTTGTCTTCGGTCCAACATCTCATGCGTTTGAATCCCACATTGGACTTAAATGTTTTTTTTATCTTTTGAAATCTGCTTTAAAATGTAAGTTCCTGTCTTAGACCTCGTGGGGAAAGGGACAAACAAATTAATCTACTTCGAAGTTCTATCATTTTATTAATTAACTTCTTTTCTAACCCGGCGTTTTCTTCACTTTTCTCGAATCTTCAAATTGTAACGTATCTCTCGGTATTCTCTAAATCTCATAAGTGAAATTAATAATCGTATCGCACTAATTACTAACTGTCAAAAGAAGTTGAATACTCTATTCAATGACTTCGATTAATTAAATAAGATGTATGATAGGGGCAAATCCAATAAAATTTATTATAATAACTGTTATATAAAAAAGTAAGATATTTTGATCCTTTTTACTATCTAACGAAATTTACTTTAGTAATAGATTACAAGTAGATTATTGTGCATGTAATCGATAACAACGATGCGATTATTAAACGGCTATTACAAATCATTTTTTTTTTCAATGTTTGTATATCATGAGATGTTTTTTACTTTACACATATCCAATAATGGTTCGACAATCGTAATAAAAAGAAAAAAGTTCATTAAAATTTCTCGAATTTCAATTAACAATGCAAAGACTGTATCAATAATTTATGCAAAACGTTTTTGCACTATTTTTGACAAAATTTTTTGCACTACATTTGCCGATTTTATGAAATATTCTCGTCGTATTGATTGATTTCTTTGAAATGTGACGTATTACATATTGAGCTAAAGGACATTACAATAAACAATAGAGTAGGTGCAGCGTATTGCATATTGAGCTAAAGGAAATTGCAGTATACAATAGAGTAGTATAGGTGAAGAAACAAACCTTAGTCTAATTCTTATTTCTTATGGAGTTTTCTGGGGTTGGGCATATGCTTGTTGGGCATATCCAGGCAGAATCTTACTGACAATCGAATTCTAGTTTTAGACTTCTTCAAGGTTAACAGTTTCATGGATTAGTTCTTCTAAACTTGTGATAGTGCATCAATAACAAGAGGCTTATTTTACTGCTGTGGCACTCCTAGAAATGGGGGCACAAAAGGGATGGTTATTTATCAATCAAACATAACGCTATCCCTTTTATTACGGGAATTATACATGAAAACGTTCGACCACCCCCATGAGATTCGGTACAAGATTTTCTTGGTAATAAGTCAACAATTTCTATCCGTAAACAAGCATTTTCTAGCAAATAGCACCTTCTCTTATAAAAACCTTTATTATATATTTTTTTATTTTCTATTAAAAAGTACTTTGAATTTAATGAATGATTATGAATAAAATCTTTTAGCTAATGTATTTTCTGTGTTATTTCACTAAAACAAAAAATTTAATATTTCTGAATAAACTACAAATTATTTTGACATTCCTCATGTTGTTTGAATGAATTAACTTTCATCTATTTTAAATAGTTTTTATATTTGGTTTTGAATATAAAAGATTACATATAAATTTATTTATCATTTTTTAAGAAAAAAATTTTAAATTAACGGAAAATCTGACTTTTGTTTCACGAAGTTTATTAATTTATTTTATCAGTAAATCAAAGTATTCTGTACTTGGAAAATATTCTATTTCTTCAAACATTTTTAACGTTTCAAGTACCTTTCCTGTAATGAAATTATGAAATCTGGGTTCATTTGAATCAAAATTCTATCTTAAAAAATTTATGACTTTATAAACAGTTATATTTCTTTTATTCATAAGCAGTTATATATATATATATATATATATATTTAATTTGTCAGTTATTTGTGGAAAATGAATCTAATGTGATCACTATTATAGCACTGATAATGTGATGCCTTATTATAGTTATAAAAATTGTATAACAATTATTTTTTTAATACAGTGATTATCGTTATTTGTGTTTTTATTAATTTATGTTGCCAAATTGAACTATCTAGATTTTCTGGTTTTAACAACTCCAAAGTTTCCTGTGTTTTTTTACGTCTTGTTTACTTATATTTTAACAAGAATATATTTTTTACTTTTAATTACGTAGAAAATTTCTCGCAGATAAAATAATTTAATATTTTAATTTATCTGAATTAAAACTTAATTTTTACAGCCAAGGAAAACTGCATATTATAAAATGAAATCAAGATATTTAATATCTTGATTTTCTGGAATTGTTTGCGGAAAGGATCTTGAAGATCTTAACCAATCTGGATTTTTGTGTAAAAATTAAAAATTGAATTTAGGAAATGTTATTATTATGACCCTAAAGCAAATTTTAACACAGTAAGAAATAGTTTTTTTTATCTTAAAAGTTATTTTTCAGTCTCAATATAACAACATTTTAGTATTTTTAATCTATATAATTTAGATAAACACATTCAGTGACAAATCATTGAATCGGTACTGATTGAGTATTTTAATGTCTTAATATATAATTCATAACTTTTTCATTGTTATAATATCATTAACTGATGTAAAACTTTCGCGGTTTCTTTATTCAGATAAATAATAATGTTATTAAGTATGTAAAATGGAATTAAAATACACAAAATTATAGAGTTAACGGGCTTATAAAAGAAATGTTTGGAAACAAAAAATTATCATTTCTTTGCTTTTCTAAGTATTTAAATTTCACAAATAGAATATTTTAGTAATTATAGAGCTTCTTAAACATGAAAAAAGATCAATGATTCAATGTTTGTTTTTCTTCATTGCAAACGAGACATGGTTTCTCTTCCTGATTGATGCATTGTTTGAAATGGTTATCTTTATCACTAACCGTCTTCAAGAGAATTCTCTAGCACTGAAATCTTAATTGACTTCAACCCTTTGGCCCTTTGTATTTTAAGTAGTTCATCATTTTCTTAGAACTTCCTCAGTCTCGAAATTCGATATTTCACCGACGGTACTTTCAGTGCATTTATGTAAACATAATCAGAAATTTTTTCAAAATTCACTTTTGAAAAATAATTGTTACTTCCACTTATTATAAGTTCTAGAGGAGTTGTTCAGCAATTACAAAAGTGGAAAAAATATTTATTTGGATATAGAACTATTAAAATAAAATTTAAGGTTAATATAGAAAAATCTAATAAACAATAAAAGCAAAGTGATTAAAATATAAACACTGACATTGAAATTTTAAACATTTAAATCTTAGTTAATTCTTTAATGTTAGCAAGTATAATAAATCGTTTTATAAGTTAAATAAAGAGAAATGAAGTATGTAAAGAATGATAATAAAATATTCTTCCGAAACAGGATGAAAGGGAGTTAAGTATATATACAAAAAAATACTTTATTCCATTTATTTTCTTTGGAAGACTTTCTGTTCTTCCTCATTCTGGAAGAAAAGAATTAAAAATTTCTTAAATTTTCTATTTTAGGGGAAAAATTGCTTTCGCGAATAGAACTAATGTTGGGAATTTTTATGGAGAAGAAATGTAAGAGAAATTTTCCCAGAAAATTTTTCATATTCGTAACATAATTTCAGATATTTGTAGCTATTGAATACAACAATTTACAAAGTTCGAAGAGCAAAATGAAAATTTCATCATAACGAATCTTTTTATAATTTATTTTATATCCAATTTTAAATGCCTTTTTATTTAATTGGTATTTAAAAATTTCTCGTTTTTTTAGATAATAAAATGTTACCTGAAAAAAAATGAGAATGAAATTGCATTCTTTATGATCTAAATGAAGTTTTATTCGCAAAATTTTATATTTTGTATATGAACGTGAATTTAAAAATCACTTTAACTCTGCTTTTAGGATAAAAGCGAAATTTAAAATATATATTTCATTGAATAAAATTTGTAGTTCAAGCAAATTTTTGTTTTCACACAATTATATCAGCAATTATTTAAGTTGCTGATATTCTCTTTTAGTATTCATCCAAAACAAATAATTTTCAAATGTGCTTATTAGTAACTGATATAAAGATTCACTTCTAATTTTCAATTGTTAATTATAATGAAAAAAATACACCTCAAAAATTCTTTTAGTAAACAATTTTTTTTTTATCTCGCACAATTAAATTAAAATTAATATATAAAACCATTCAAATCCTTGAAGTTACTAATTACATATTGATGTTCATTGATAATAAATTGTAAATTTGAAAGAAATTTAAATAAATTATTATTTAATATAGAGTGAAACGATTAGCGGTAAATTCGAAGAAATAGAGGATATGAAAAAATAAACATTTAAAGTTATTAAAGCATTAAAATATCTTCAAGATGTCAGAAAGTCACTCTGATTTTTTGAATTCCTATTATTTAAATTGAATACAGAAATTGGGAAGTTGCCACAATATTTTATACTAAGTTTCTTTTTTAACAAATTATTTCATAAACTGCATGTTTTCAATATTCGGTTGTGAATTTTGTTTTTTTATAAAGCTGTTTCATTTTCTTATCTTTCTTAATATTTTTGAATTTGTATTAAACAAAAATTACCCTGTATTTAAATTAAATTAAGCCAACAAATATGTTATCGGGCTTAATTCTGATAATATTGAATGTAAATTTTAAGAAATCTAATTTAAAACATGAGGCGATATTCTTTCATTCTATTTAAATCAACTGTTAACGGATCTTGTACTAATGCATTAATATTTCACTAAACGGAAAAAAAAAGATGAATGTTAAAAACTGTTGGTCAAAATGCTTTAAAATAATAAAAATCATATAAATTTCGAATAACTTGCTTCTTCTTTAAAAAACCAGCCTATACTATACATTACTTGAATTCTTGTAGCAGGACCAACTGTTAAGCAAATTGATTCCCCCTTGCAAAAGATGGCATTGAAGAAAATCATCCATGTGTAATTCAAATACCTCGTTACATTCACCATTGTCAATAACAAATAGCTTACTTAGGTATAAGAATCTTATGACACATGTTTTCTTTCTTCGTAGTTTGCACCTAAAGGGTACAATAAGCTTTGACGATTCAACATGGCGTGAACACACACCCCCGCTGAGTTTCTACAGCTGTCAGTGTATTGCAGTTTGATTGACATTTCTATTGTCCAGTATTGTAACCATTTTATTTTAGGTATGGGTAGACGATGTACATTCCTTCGTGCTTTGTCATTTGGTTTTGAATTCTTTTGGGAAGCTATGTATCCTTTGTTAAACACTACAACGAGAGAAATTTTACCAACAAACAAAGACATTTGGACAAATTAAATTTGCTTTTTCTTTACTTAATATACGAAATTTATATAATTTTCATCATAGAAAAGGTTGTTCATTTTTGTAATTGAAAATGGATTTCTCAATTCTTCATTACTTGAAAAATAGAATTAATGAAATCAAACTTTTAACTTTTCTAATTATTAAATTATCGATTATTTTTGTTATATAATTATGACTTTTTTTTAACAGATAACTAATAAAAATCTTTCCTTTTCCCTAAATTCTGGACTTTTTCATTATTATATAATGTGTTTTCAGTTTTTGCTCGTAGAATTTCGTTCTCCTGGTTTACCATGGGATTTGATATTGGTAATGGAAGAAGGATATCCCTGCAAACTATAAAATCTGGTCAAATTAATTTTCACGTGCAAAAATTTTATAATTTAAAAGTGTGGTTATCTTACATTTAAAGGAAAAAATTAATAATGCATCAAAATAGTTATATACTTTGATGTATAATAATCTTAAGCAAATTCATCATATTAAAACATGCATTAAAATTTATGAAGCATAAATTTGTTAATCGAAAAAACTTGTTTATTTTAAGTTTAGAGGAGTCAAACATTTTCGAATTATTCAAAATACCTTATTGGTCCCGAAAGCATTTATTTTAATTATTTATTTATCTGTTCTATAAAAAAGAAGTTTGATATTACTTTATTTTCAAAATATTGTTTGCAAATAAATTATTATATTAACATTTATTTATATAATACTTTGTTTATGTATAATAATTTTTAAATACTTTCTTTGGATATTTCTGTTTAATAATTTTAGCATTCCACGTAAAACTTATTTGTCTATAGCCGTGATTCTCAACCTTTTTTGTTGCGCCACATTTTTAACGATTTCAAAATTTGGTGGCACACAAGTAAAAAAGTTAAGAAGTTGTTTATTTACCTATAAAACACTGTGTAAAATAGTTGTAAAATAATATATGTACCACAAAATTAATTGTACGTTTATTAATGTATTATATTATTACAATGTAATAAGCCGCCAACTCTGTCTAGTGGTCAGCATACCTGACTGCGGATAGGGATGTCTGGGTTCGAATCCCGGTTCGGGCATGGATGTACTTTCCCTCTCTCCCTCTATCCTGTCTTTGTCCTTTCGTTGTATGAATACCCAATAAACGGGTACCTATGGCATGTGTGTTCTGAGTTCAGGTCAGTCTTCTGCCCTTGTGGTTCCTCACCAAGAAAGAAGCTGCATACTACCCTATGACAAATCTTCTGGACTTGGTGTGGGCATTCTTGCATAAGGGGAATAAACAACAAAGTAATAAAAAATGTACTTTTAATGAGAAATTTGAATTTGTTTTTTGATAATTTCATTTATAATTGGTCATAAATATGGCAATACGACGCTCATATCGTCATCAACATTTAACAGACTCGATCTTTTTTCGCTTAGTTGATTACTACTGAAAATCTGAATTCTCACAAATAAGACGTAGAAATTTGTAAGTGTGTAGGTACTGCTATAAGATAAATAAGAAAATGTATAGATACTGGAATATTTTATTTTTTTAAATTTTTTTTACTTGGGGCAAATATTATTTCACTATATGATGTATCACAGTTAACGAGGATAAAAACAGACTTTTAAGTTAAAATTTTCAGTTAACAAGATTTTTAACTGTAAAAAATGTGGTACTTAGCTGTAAAAACACTTACAGAGTACTTTTTTTTTCTTTGGTTTAAGCAAATTTTACTCATAACTAAAAAGTATTTTAGAATTTACTGAATACGTTTCTAAAATTTGGCGGCGCACTTAAAGAATTAAGTGGCACTCAAAAATGGTTTATTATAATAAGAAGAAATATGGCTATGTAGTAAAAAAATCGTGTGCTAGCTACATTTCTTTTTTCTCCCGCACGTTATTTGACCAAAAAGTTTGCAAATAACGTGCGGGGTTTTTGCAAAAAAGTTTGCAAAAGTAATGTCGAAAACGCTTCGTGTTATGATCGGTTTATGATGCGACGAACTCATTTTGTACTTAATTAATTGATGTTTGCTTTTTTATAAAAGTGATATGTAAATAGCATGATACTTCAACATTAAATTTTAAAAAGTCAATATAATTTCGACTCAGCTAGTGAACAACATAATGACAGAAAACTATTGCAAGGTACTTAATACCCTTATTTAATGTTTCTCTTCCAAGAAACTTGTTGGCTGTATTCAACCGCAACAAGGGTGAAAACCCGGAAAATTCCCAAGCACCCAGTTCGACAGATGTACTTGTGAAAAGCATAAATCCTTCAATAAAGACAGAAATCGAATCTATGAACTTTCGTTCTGAAGAGAACAGTCCTTTACTAGTGAAATTTGATGATTCTTGATGAGCAACTTAACTCCTGAGGCTGTTATAAGGCATTTTAATGTTAATCGAATAAAGGATTTATTGGTAGTGAGATGTATTCTACGATTCGATTTTTATACAGTGAGATGCGTTAATATGTCGAGAGTGAGGAATCCGGAAAACTCCTTGTCACTCACCTTGACAAAATCACATCTATTTTCCACTGTGCAACACTATTGGAATGGATTACGAGACCTTATGCTCTGAAGAGCGTTGTCAATCCTTACGGTACCTAAATTCAATATTCAGAAAATTATAGTATTGGGTTGTTTAGAAAGTCATTTCTGTTGTTCTCCCCCTGAATCAGTTTTTTGCAAGTGAAAACCAAACATTTTATGAGTATAAAACCATGCTACGACTAGAAAGATGGTAAAAGGTATTGGACTAAAATTAACAATATACAATTCAATAAAATATTTATTCAGTATACGTTTTTCATTTTCATATAGAAGCATCAACAAAATAACTTTCCGAAAAACCCAATAATTATGCATGCAGTTTGAATTTCAAAATCTGCCAAATGAAACAAGTTATGTTACAAAAAATGAAAATACATCATTTCTTAAATTGGCTTATAATATATTGGAGAAATCTATACGAAAATTCAAGACTAAAATAACACTTGTTTCAATAGCATCTTAATTTAATAGCGAGATGTAGATTCCTACATTGGCAAAGTATAATCTACAAAATCATGAAATCTACTAAAAATATCCCCAATCAAACAGCTTTTTAATCGAATGAACCAAACTAGTTTTTTTAGTTCTGGAAAAAAAATTATATTTCGTTTTCAATATACATTGGTAACCACATCCGTCAAGTAGACATCTCAATAATGACAAGTTCGGTGGCGTTAAATCAAGATTTATAAATGGGTTACCAGCAAAAATAATTAATTCAAAAATAGAACTTATGCAAATCTTTCATTATCTGCACATTAAACTTCCTCTCCAATTCTATTCGCACTTTGGCTCATAGATTCAAAAAGTTAATCAAAATAAATGGCAAATTATTATCACATCAAATATGAGGTTTATCAGCTTTTCTTACAGTGTCGGATTTCTCACATATTACATAACTCAAATTAGTTTCGATTTTTTAGTATTAACATTCGTTATTTCGATTAATTGCATTTCTAGAATTAACACTGATCTTATTTCTTTTATTTTTCTAAATTAAAATATTGAAATTTAATATTGTATATGCTTCTGGATTTTTATTTTCGATTAGAATCACTTGCAGTAATGTTTTGCCATCCTTTTAACCTCGAATGTGGTGCCTTGATTTATAAACGTAGATTACATAGAAATACATTTTGTATATGGTTATTATAGTGGTTGAACTTTAATAGATCTAAAAGGGTAAATATTAAATTATAAAATAAATATTTTGTCAACAGTTTTTTTTTTTTTTTTTTTTTTTTTTACACCAAAATTTGAATGCTGACACTTGTTTAAAAATCAAGTTAAAATAGTGACATTGGATAGAAATACGCATATGCATTTTGTTCAGAACTTATTTAACATATCTTATTTCACATGTATAAAATAACAAATACCAAAATTAAAACTCAACTCACCAGTAGGAAGGAAACAACTCAAATCAGCAGGAGGCAAAACCTTAACACTCCCTTTACCGCTTCTGTTTTAGGATAATCATTATCATTTTTTTATCTGCTTGATGCCCTTAAATTATAACTAATTTGCTCATATTTTTCAAAATTTTTTTATTTTTATTATATTTTGTAATTTAGCTGAAATTTATTATTTCATTCGTGGTGCATGGCATACGTTTGATGTAATTTTATCTTTTCTCCTTCAAATGCAAATGCTAATTTAATAAAATAATTCTCAAAATTAAACTAGTATAAAACGATTTTGTATAAATTCTCGAAAAAAAAGTTCGGAACAAACTAAAATTAGAATAATTAAATAATTGAAAATTATCCTTGGATAAATTTAAAAATTATATTTGCTTAAAGGTTCTCTAGTCGAGTTGGCAACTAAGAAATTAACCGTCTAAGGATTTAATTTATCATTTGATGGACTCACTGCCAAATTTTCCCTCATGCAATTTTAACGTCCAAATTAAAAAATCAATTTGAAAAAAATAAAAATCCAAATTTGGGTGCTATTCTACTGACCAATATATGGAATGTTAATTACTACACAAATGATTTAGCATGTTTTTTCTGAATATTTTAAACCGGTTTAAATAAAACCCGAACATGAAACATGTCTGGGGGATTCGAGATAAGGCACAGCATGTAACTTCTTTAATATCGGACAATAACGATGAGTGAATTCGAATCATGCTACTATCATATGATGCTGGTTCATTTTTGTATTTTTAACTTTCTAAGAAACTTTCTCCAAATACTGTAATCGTCTATTCAGTTGGACAGTTAAGAAAC
>JAPDSC010160068.1:0-16902 GCA_026290005.1 Latrodectus geometricus
GTTATTTACTTGCTCAAGGGTGTCCGCCATTATAAATAAAAAAAAAATAATGAAGAGAAGGCAGCAGATTCGACTTAGATTCTCAAAGCTTGATTACGCAAAATTGGTAATACTTAAATATTGTTTCTTTGATGGAGTACCAGCACAGGAATTAATCTCGTTATTTGGTTTCAGATCAAAACAATAAGGCAATTATTTACGGACATCAAATGTCGGTAGAAATAGTGAAACAGAAAAGCAACAATAGTTAATCACACCAAATGAAAGAAAAATTCAATACACATTCGCCTTTGTACAAATAAAATAACTTTTAAAAAAAACTCGACGTAAGAATACTTGTACCATTTTTATTTTACTAAAAATGTTCGCTACCTTATTTATAATACAAAACTTGGGCACCTCCTTTTCAAACTTGTGTAAGCATGTAAATATTAATTTCAAAATGTAAATTATTTATAAAAAGCCGTTTCTGAGATTTAAAAGGTCCAAAAAATTTAATATTTTTATATAAATTGGAAATATTACAATACTAACAAATAACATTTCACCTCTGGACCTGAAAAGCTATCAATTATGACCTGATAAGTGACAACTGATTTATTTGGTCGTGATTTTATAAATTTCCCAGCAGCAAACAGATTGTTATTATTTTTTTTATCATATTAATTTTTCCTAATAAAAACCAAACCCATCGCTACCTTACAAGGAATGATTTACAAGTTTGAAAAAATTCCAAACACTAAGATCAGATCCTCCAACGAACACTAATCTATTTCCCCCGAAATAAAAATTGTAAACTTAAATAAACGATAACGATAGACACTATTTCTAAGAATGCATAAAAGTTTATTTCAATGTAACCGATGTGGACTCGAAATGCTTCTGCTTAAAACACGAGAATTACATCGTATTTTCCTTGAAAATTACGCGATTATCTGAAAGAGTCAAGAAATTTGCGTCAGTGGTTTAATTCACCAGCAATCACAGTTGAAATAATGCCTCAACTCGAAGTAAGATTTTTTTTAATCACTATCAAATGAAATTAAGCATTCAGGGCACGTACTTTTAACTGGTATTAATGCATCTTGCACTAACTTAAAGTATCTTGCGGTCAGATCAAACAGATATGCGTTTTCAATACTCTCTACAAATACAATTAGCGTCAACTATAGGAAAATAACTAAAATGTCTTTAAATTTCAGCTTGTAATAATATCAAGAACTATTCTTGGATTGTTGTAATTTTTTAAATACTAACTTACAATTTACTTTATATGTAAATTATGAAATAGGCATTTTTTTTAAATCAATGATTATAAAAGAATGTCCAAATTATATATTTTGAATTCTTTTCAAATTATTTAGTTATTTTTTTTTCTTTTTTTTTTCTAATGGCGGGCACCCTTGAGCAAACATTAGCCCATTAGCCGCAACAAGGCCGGTAACTGCTACTCATTTTATCGTTACCCGGTGGGCATCTGTGAACCAAGTCACGGAGGTACGAGTAGCATCGCCCACGCCACACCACCACAAACCCGTTTATAGGGCGGGCTACATTCATCCATCATCTGAAGATAGTACAAGAAACCAGAGAGAGAGAAATTACATCCATGCCCAAGCCGGGATTCGAACCCAGGTCCTCCTCCATCCGTAATCAGTTACGCTAACCACTAGACAGGTTGGATGGCGCTTCTTTTCAAATTATAGTTGATGTTAAAACATACTTAGTGTAAGTTTTAATTATAGAAAATCTAATTTCACGCTGACTGAAATAAGGTATTCTAAATTACTACTAATTAAATAACTAAAATTTAAATTTTTAAAAATACAATAAAAGAAAATCTTATTAATTTACAGGTTATTTTTTTTTACCATTATTTCTTTGAATTTCAAGCTAATATTAAAGAAATGTAATGATTTTCGAAAGTAAAATACAAATAAGATAGTTTTAGACGAAATAATTTAGTTTACCATAGCAAAAATTTATTTATGTTTAAATTTTTATATACAAGGAAAAATATATTAATAATAAATAAAATAAAAACTTCAGATTCTTACATACATTAAGAACTTTTTTAAGCAATTATTCTATTTTAGGTTAACATGTGGGGGGGGGGAAGTGGTGCAATTGTGCCCACGCATTACAATAGTCATTCACAAGAGACGGGATCCGGCGTCTATTTCTGGGCGTGAAAAAAAAAGATCTGGAAACAGAACATTCGTCACAAAGAAAAGAAGATCGCTTAACCCCATTTTCTTTCATAATGTCGGTCAGATTCGAAAGCAGGTAATTAAAATGAGAACGAAATCGAATCTCGTTTCCATGCAAACTTAACAAACAAAACGTGGCACGATTTGAAGCCAAAATGTACGGTTTCGTTGTTAAGGAAGCTTTCCAAGGAACCATTTTAAAAAAGAGTTAAAGAGGTAAAGGACATTCGATGAAAACTGAGAATTAAGTGAAGGCCCTCATTACGTTAATGGCTGATGAAGATTACTTCTACTTGGCCTCAAATCTTTTTACCACTAAAATAAAAAACGTGAAAACGAGCAGTTCAAATTCCAAGGAACTTAACAATTTTAAAATACGGTAGTAAAATTATGATGATTCGGGATCCAGAGAGTTTAAGTAATTATTCCAGTAATTCAATAAAACATATATAACTTTCTAAATTTGGTATAGATAATTCAACAAAATGATTTATTTTTATTTTCAAAAGACTACCCATTGAAATTAGCATTCAATGGAAGTTAAATCACAATACAATTTATACAATACAATACACAATCACAATTTAATTTTTTAAGATTTAAGATATTATGTACAAGCCAAATTTCGTTTTACTGTTTTAACGATGCGTAAAAACAATTAAATAACACTACAATATAAATGTTTAGAATTGAAAAGAATACCACGTAAGTTTTAAATTTATGAAACCCCATAGCAGTTTTTTGCAGATTTATCAGTGATTTTAAAAATACTATAATTAACTACAGTAATTCTTCACTTTATGGTGAAACATTTCTTTTTTTTCTACTACAACCCTATTTTAATGAGAGGTTAATCAAGCTCAACTTATTCGCAATACTCTTTTTCCCAGAATTATCTACGCATTTTACACTCAATAAAACGATAAATAACTCTTTTTTATTTGAATATTATTTTTCTTGCTCGATCCCAAAGTAATATCAAAATGTCCAGAATTAGGGCCGCGGTGGCCTGGTTGTTTAGGGCATCGTTCTCTTTACCAAAAGGTTGTAAGTTCGAATCCCGGCTTAACCGAAGATCCGTCATGTTCACTAATGGCGACTGGGGTACGTTAAACCCGTCGGGTCGCAATGTCCTCCATGTTCCCATTACAAATTAATACCTCTGGGGGTGGTTGGAGCCAGGGCATGGGTCTTCTCTGGTTTCAATCTCTAAATTAGAAAATAAATTCAGTTGGTGCTGCCATCTATGAGTTAAAAGTTGTACTTCCATCTTCGTATGAGGGTGCTCTATTCAAAAACGGAAGCCGCTCTCTCTATCTCTGACTTCATTCGCCTAGTCGCCACCTAGTTTCTGGACATTTGTTGTTTCTACTGACACTTGGCAACGCCAAGTGTCAGTAGAAACAACAAATGTCCAGAAACTGAGCCACGGTTGAAAGTAGATTCCGGAATTACAACATCAAAGACTGATTGGGTGAAAAATATCCACTGATTGTTGAGTTGTAGACCAGAGCATATACTATTTGGCAACCGGTTCAGGTGAATGAAAAGTACAATTCTACAAATAAAACATTCAGAATTGTCTTCCAATATTGGAATCTTTTTGGTTCAGAATATTCCATAAGGTAAACACGCGTAAACTAGAAATCAAGGTAATGACATCTTGTCAAAGAATTTGGATATTTGTTAAGTTTGAATAGATATTGTCACACATTGCATGTCATCAACTGCGACTGACTACTTCCCGATTTTAATTGAAGTCCAGAGAAAATTAAGCAAGACATTTCTGGTCCCTTTAAAAAATATATACAAGCTAAATTTAAAAAAAACTCATTCCATAAGAAATCGGAGTTCAAACTAAATAGTATAGCAAAATGAACACAAATAAAGCACTTAGATTCGTTTTCATTCTAAAGTCCATTTCAAATCTTTTTCTTTTTCAATTTAAACATTATAAACGAAAATTAATCTAGAAATAAAGACACAATTTCTCTGCCTCCTCAGGAAAAATATGTATCACTTATTTTTCCTGTTATTACTATATAACTATAAAGGAATATGCTTAAATAAGTATGATGTAAAAGTATGCGTAAAAGTATGTGAAGGTACATCGTGAGAAATTGTAGGTGAATAAAGAACATTCGAGGTTAAGTTCATCATTAACTAAAATCGTATTTTGTAGCATTTATGTGAAGGAAATTTTCAGAATAATCCTTTGGATGCTACGTTATAAGCAATCGCAGGGATATGAAATCAACTAATTGCCAGAGGGAATTTAACTCGCGACAATCTAGCCGTCGTTGCGGGATGGGGGCGTGAAAATTATGTCGATGGCGTTGGAAATCGATGTCAAATCCTCGATGATAATTTTGATTAGATAAAGAAACTCAGAAATGATTGTTTGGTTTGTTAGTCACTCAGAGGTCATTTTTTCCGTACTAGAGCTAAATAAATCAGAACCTACGGTTTAAAGAGGATTCCGAACCACTACAGACATCCAAGCCCAAGGTGAGATACGCACCCACGAACTTTTGAACCGAGACAAGAGCACTATATATATTAGGTTGGGGAAAAGTAATCCATTATTTTTTCGGAAGACGTCTGTAGCGATCGATATCTCGTGAGGTATCTATCAAACAATTTCAGATTTATGCTCGTTGGAAAGGTGACATTTGACACTAAAATATCCTCTTGCGGCGTTTTGTTTGATTCATTCAGTTGCGAGTACAAGGTTTTAAAAATGGAAGACAACAAACAGAAAACTCGATACATTTTCGTTTTTCTCTTGTAACGGTGAAAAAGATAGCCGGGTGGCTAAAATTGGGAAAGGTGTTTATCGTCCTATATAAGACTGTAACAACCAGTTACATACGATTTTTGTTTCGTCGATTCCGTTCGGGTATTTTTGATGTTAGAGATGCACCTCGCATGTGGATACAGCATCGTCGAAAATGTCTATAAAATATCAAAAATGATCGAAGTTAACCGCATGTCAGCAGTCGTAACGCGCAAGACCTAAATATCTACATGAAAGCAGTTTTAAACCTTTTTACAAAGAGAATCCAAAAGAAGTTACATAAAGTTCACGTAAAAATAATGGATTTCTTTTTCCCCAACCAAATATATATGCAACACACAAACATATATATCATTCGGCTACCAGCTCGGAAGAAATACGGTAGAAGGAAAGTGAGAAAAAAAAAAGTCATGAAATGATTGACATTTATTACATAAAAATAATTACACTAAGCTAACTTAAAATTATATAAAAAAAATAAATAAATAAAATTTACTAATGAACAACACACGCAACACATTTATACGCATTTTTAAAATAAGAACACAGTATTTAAAAAGATGCAAATAACCTCGAGCAGTTGTTTACATGAATGAAGTCTAAAATCAAGATAAAGAAATCGCACGGTCAAAAAAAGTTTCTGGAACACCGCAGTTACAAAACAGGGCGGCTCACGAGGATAAACAAACAACAAATCTGTCAAGTTCGCTATTTTGGTCAGTACACGAAAACCGACCACATAAGCTTCTGAGATTTTTTTTTTTTTTTTCTTCGCGTGAAGTGTACTCTAATTGTGATGCTATTCAATTTCACATGTCATCACTTTAAGTTATGAATCTCTTTTACAATTGATACTTAATTATAAAATGGTTAGTCATCACACTGTAAGTGAACGGGTGCGTATGTGTAAAAAACATAAGGTAAATTATACTATTCTTTTTTGAGAGTTTATTATTTTCTCATATTAAACTGATAAAGTTTGGTTAATATGTAAAGATATAGATGCTGAACATACTATTAAGTCCGAAATGGTCTAATTGATTAAGACGTCGTTCTCATAATCAGAAAGTAATGAGTTTGAATCCCGACTTTAGCAAAGTGTTCATTAAAGGTGATTGGAGAATGTTAAAATAGATTGTAGCAGCAATGTCCTTTAAGTCAAACGATACCTCTGGGAATGGCAGATTACGCATTGCGGCGTCTTCCGCTTGATCCTTCCCTCTAAATTACGAACACTTCTTCTCAATAGCTTCCACCTAATTGATAAATCCCAATTCTAGGCTATATACGGGGAAAGATGTGGATGCATACATGTGCAACTGTTATTTCTTACAATATTTTATAGCGCATTGTCACAGGAGATATCAGATTCATCAAGTCTTCAATTTCATTTTAGGCATCCATTTGTATTATCTTCTTCCATTGACATGACAGCCCCTGATGAGCCAAGGCCTTACGAAGAACTTTCTTCCATTATGATCTATTTTTGGCTATCGATCTACAACTGTTTTTAAGATCTTAAAATCTCCCTCTACACAATCAGTATCTCATCCTGAGCAAATTCCCAAAGGTTTATGATTGAAAATCTTAAATGTTAACGATAAGAGGTCCATTCTTCACATGTGGCCTGAAAATTCCATGCTACTAATTTTAGTAAATTTGATAGTATCTATATCATTAAATAATTCGTACAGTATATAGACGTCTCCAAACTTCATTTTCCTTCACAACACCAAAGATTTTTCTCAAAACTGTTCTGCCTGGGATTTAAAAAGCGTCCAAGTCTCAGATCCCAAAGTGTGTGTGTGAGCACAGATCAGATAAATACTTTATATAATGTAATTTTAACATTTCTTCTAATTAATTTAGATTCGAAAAAAGTTACGTAGATATGAAATTATCGATCAGCAGCCAAAATACGTCTTTTTATCTCAATGATTTGTATAATCAATGTCTTTAAATAACAATGGATTTTTCTCAAAATTAAGTATCAGGGTACTGCACACTTACAACACAAGGAAATATTTAAAAGACTTATCAAATGAACAGTGAAAAGAGGAAATCGTACTTTTCTCGCAGCAGAAAAGGAACTGATTATGATCTACAGACTAGTGAAGTGAACGTTTAAACGTGTTAAGGATTAACAGAGAAACTTCCTTATTGTGGTGTAAACTGGAAAAGAATTCAAACTGACGTCGAGTAGTCATTGACTAAAGGTAAAATTTACGAGACCGTTTGATATCGGTGATGTTTGAATAATAACCTAACTGGTAAAAACTGAGGTCCTATATTCATATGTTAAAGCAACGGTTTATTTAAATGGGCAACCCCGATAAATTTAGCAATATAATTTGAGCATTTACAAAAATCAAACAAAAAATTCTCAAAAATGGCAGTTTGTGATTCGACTGACAACCTTTTTTTATTTTTGCAGAATGTATATGTATATAAGGATGACATAAAAATCAAATTACCCATACGCTTTATAGATTAAAAAATTGCCTTTATGGAGTAATCAATGAATCCAACTCAAATGTGCTAAGGGTTCAGCGGATAAAGTAACAAAATATGACCATTTTATACAATAATTTTGTAGTATCTTAGATCTTGAAATTTCTGAACTGGTATCAACATTTTTCAACAAAAGATAAAAGTTAATGTGAAAATAATCAAAAGAATTGTTAAGTATTTAATAATTGAAATAAATAGGACGACCTATATATGAATTACTAGATCTAATCAAAATAATCTAACGGCAATTGGCCACGATGCTGTAATAATATGAACACAAAATAACTTTCGGATTAACTTACGGAAAAAAATATTTGCTACGAAAACCAACACTTGACGCACAATTTGCAAATTTTCTCTCTTTTTAATTCCAGTTATGTAAAGTTCTCCGAGAATAATTTTTCTCAGCAGATATTTTTATAAATCTATTCATATTAAAAAATATGAGTTAAAACTTTTGATATTATTATACTGGAATTCAATACTCAAGGTAATTAGTTCAATCCTGGGTATATATATTCACACAAATTTTTAGAGATCACTGCTTTACAGCATAAGAACTCACAATCATCTTCTAACACAGCAATGAGAAGCATAAAACTTACACAAACTAGTGTGTGTGTGGGTAGGGGGAATTTCAGATTCTTCGATAAATGATAACCGATAAATAAATACTAGTATTTGGAGTAATATCAGATAATTAATAATGCACTAAAAACTATCATTCTACTACATTTAACTAAAAAGTAATTGGTAATTAATAAGTTTCTTCCTTATCGTCATATCGTTATCAATTCATCTTTATTTGATAAGACCAGTTATCAGAATTACATCGAATCTAGAGACACGACAGCTTTTCTATCCTTATATTCATATTGTTGTTATTATGACATTAATATCATTAAACAAAAATAAGCTAATGTTTTGCAGAAATGTAGAAAAAGATGTGCAGCAATTTTATTAAAATACAGAACTTCCAAATTAAAAAAATATATAAATAAAAAATACGATTAAAAAAAACTTACTCATTGCTATTAACAAATCTATATTATATGAAAGAAATAAAAATTTATTAAAATTTTTACTACAATCATAGATTATAAAAATTATTACAATCATAAATCATGAAAAATGAAATTCAGATATTACTTATGCACGAAATGATTATAATGCACGTTAATGTGAGAAGACGCGTGATGGCTGAATAAAATACTTTAAAACCTTGAGTGAAAAAGAGAAATCAAAAATAACTTTAAAATATTTCTCTGGCGACGATGCACGAAGCTCAAGACGCAATCTGGAGATTTCGCCTCAGTATGAAAAAAAAAAATTATAAAAAAGCTTTAGATTATAATAATAATATACGTGGCATTATGGAGACGATGAAAAAGGTATCAAATAATAACTGTAAAAACAAAAAGAACGACATAAAAATAAGGTGAAAAACATTAGCTGACACGACAAACACAAAATAAATGTGTATATGAAATAAAGTTAACATATAAATAAATGAAAATTAGATTGTGATACACCACGAGACTATCAACCAATATATTTAGTAAAAATTGCGATAAATGGAATCAAAATAATAGAAGAGCAGGCTGAATGGTCAGGGCTCTAGCTTTCGGATCAACAGTTTATGGGTTCGAATCCCAAGACGGGCTTGAATGATTGTAGTATTTAGGAATCCATCTTAAACTGTAAACGTCGTTTAAGCCTTTCTTAACAAAAATGATCGTTGAATGACAAACAATCAAACTGTTAAAAAAAAATTTATACTTGTGTTTGATTTAATTGTATAAAATCACACTTAAACTATACATTTCCTTATAAGATGAGTATTTTCACAGTACGTCGTTAATAATTCACAATTGGCACGGCGATCTCATGTGATGTAATTATTTTTAAATAACATTTTCACTAACGTAAAAAAAATGTAAGAAATAATAACAATCACAGTGCAAAATTAATTAAACTTTAGGATGGATGGAAATAGATTGCTAAGTGTGAAAAATCGACTCGATTAGATCCAAGATTGCATAACATTTCAAAAATGAAACATAAACTAAAATTCCCTCTTTATTTTTACTAAGCTCTATAACATTGATAAAATAGAAATGATTATATTGCGAAATTACAAAACATAAATGTTATTAGTGGCCTTGATCCATGATTTTTGCTTTACAAAAAAAAAAAAAAAAAAAAAAAAAAAAAAGCACTCGTAGAAAAACAGTCTACATTTTTTTCTTTCTTTAAATACCTTCATATAAATGCTATCAATCCATTCCATTCAATAAAAATCAGCTTTAATAAAGAATTACGACATACTACACTATAATGAAAAATTTTTTTAAAAAGAGTAATAAATTCCTGTAACATACATTTACGCGTTTCAGAGTTTTCACATAACTTAATGGAAAATCTTTAAAATAAATTTGAAAATGGAAACACAGAATTCCAGATTTGTCCTGGAAAATAAAGACTAATAGTTCTTCCAACTTGCACAATAAACCAGAAATCACATGATGGCATGAAATAAGTAGTGGCAACTTGTTTAATCGCGTAGAAACATAAATAGGATTAGTATCGTCTTCAATTTTTTAATAAATTTTCATTCTTTTATATGAAAAAATGCTACTGCTTCGCACCGCGTTCGTCTTTAATTTCAAACTCCAATGCCTTTGTAAGTCGTCAGTTAGAAAAAATTCGTTTTTAATATACATTAAAATGTGCTACATAGAGAGAGAATGTGTGATAATTAAGAGACGTGTGAAACTCTAAATAACAAGGAATTAAACACCTTCTTAATTCAATATCTATGCCACTCTCGAATTCATTTGGATTCAGGGCCACTCAGAAGATAAGAGAACTTCAATTAAGTTGGGTTGTTTGTTGGTTAACAGTCACTTTTTGCAGAAGAATGTTTATTTGACCATGAACTATAAATTTAAAGTGAATTGTGAACAATTACAAACATCCACGAGAGGTGAAATTCAAAAGGACGAACTGATTAAATTGTAGGCTACAACGTTAATCAGTTCCACGTAAGTATCATTTGAAAAGAATTTCACAGAAATAGTTAAGCAATATAAGAAGATATTTTTAAGTAATGGCTGCAGTTAAAGCTGATTTCAAGAACTTTAAACTTACTTTAAATAAAATTTTAGTATTAGTTTGAAGAAAAAGAAATCCATTATTTTTACTTGAACTTTTTTTAACTTCATTCAGATTCGCTTTGTAAAAAGGTTTAAAACAGTTTTCATGTAGATTTTTAGGTCTTGTGCGAAGCTACGACTGCTGACATGCTGTCAAATTTGATAATTTTTGATATTTTATAGACATTCTCGACGATGTTGTATCCATGCGAGGTGCATCTTTAGCATCCAAATACCCAAACGGAATCGACGAAACCAAAATTGTGCGTAACTGGTTGTTACAGTCTTATATAGGACGATAAAAACCTTTCACAATTTTAGCCACCCGGCTATCCGCCGTTACAAGAGAAAAACGAAAATGTATCGAATTTTCTGTTTGTTGTCTTCCATTTTTAAAACTTTGTACTCGTAACTGAATTAATCAAACAAAAAACCGCAAGAGAATATTTTAGTGTCAAATACCACCTTTCCAATGAACATAAATTTGAAATTTTTTGATAGATACCTCACGAGATAGCGATCACTACAGACGTCTACCGAAAAAATAATGGATAACTTTTTCCCCAACCTAATATTAATTAATATTTGAGCTTAAAAATCAACATATAATTCTCATCTATATTTCATAAAACCTTGGAAGCACCTATTTAAAATTAATACAGAATGGAATGTAGAAGAATAAAATATCCGGTCAATTTTAAGAACTCGTTTTGGATCGTTTCAAACGATTTTCCACGATGGCGGATCTCTTCAAAAAGATTATTCCACATTCACGACACATTTTTCCCGTCAAACAGCAAACCGAAAGAAAGAGCACGCGCAATTACTCAATAGAAAGGCGGCATACCGGCATGCTTCCGAAGATGAGCCCTTAGCTGTTCAATCAAAACGAGTTTGTTTATCTGATTATGGGGGCAGTTAACATCCGAACCTCGTTTCAAGGCCGCTCATGCCTGCAGTTCAAACGACCATTTCACCGTCTCTTCCTCTTTATCAGATGCCTGAGAGAGAGAAGGTAAAAACAACCTCGATTTACCTTTTCTCCGTCGTGGAGCGCTCCAATTAAAGTGAAAATATGAATAATGGTGAACGAAGAAAATCGCGAATGAATCCATTGCCTTTTAAATGTATGCAATTCTATTTTCTCAGTTGTCTCATTAAAACGTCCAATGTGGAAGGTTCCAAATATAAATTCACTCTCCCATTTTGATAATTAAATTCTTTATTTGACTGAATATTATTACAATTTAGAACAACTCAATATATATTTTACGCCAATTTATAAAAATGTCCTGAGTTCGTCATTTATCCAGCAATCATTGTAAAAAGAAAATAAATGCAAATTCTTCGAAGTTCGGTCGAAATTAAGTCATTCATCAAAGTTCATAAAAAAGGAACTGACCAAGAAAACCTTAATATATAGGTCACAGAACTCCCCCACCCCTCGTATCATTCTCAAATATCAACCAACAGTGGATCGATAGAGCGAAGGTTATTATACTGCTAGAGCAATTCTTTCCTGAATTAATTTAGAGGAGTGCCAATAAGGGAAAAATAGGCTGCAGTAAGGTGTAGGTAGAAACCTAGCATCGCGCGTGAATTTAATAAATGACAAGCGATCGCTTCTTTTATGAGGTTAAGGACAAAGTGCCCCAGACAAGCGATCTGCGCAGTAATCACGCTATGTCCTTGCCTAGGTGAAACTGATGTCTGTGCGCAGCAGACAAACCACTTTTAAAAGCAGAAGGAAAAAAAACAATTTCGAATGGATTAAAATTTATAAATCTTCAATTTCATAAAAATTTATAGCTTTCTGAAACTTAGAAAGTTTAACTAGAACTTAGATTATTTCTCATCTCTCAATAATTGATTTTCAAAAATAATTTCGTCAAATTTAACTAAATAATGAAGATAAAAATGCAATAAAATTGCTAAAAACGGTATGATACATTTAAAGACGTTGAATACAAACAGTGTTAAGAAATATATTTACAGAAAAGGCATTTTTATTTTAACGAATCTAATTAAAACTTACTTGCAAAGAATAAAACGAGATATATTTTTATTTATTAAAACCAATAGAATCTCTTTTAAATTGTTTTTTATAAACAAATTATATTAGGTTGGGGAAAAAGTAATCCATTATTTTTTCGGTAGACGTCTGTAGTGATCGATATCTCGTGAGGTATCTATCAAACAATTTCAGATTTATGCTCAGTGGAAAGGTGACATTTGACACTAAAATATCCTCTTGCGGTTTTTTGTTTGATTCATTCAGTTACGAGTACAAGGTTTTAAAAATGGAAGACAACAAACAGAAAATTCGATACATTTTAGTTTTTCTCTTGTAACGGCGAAAAAGATAGCCGGGTGGCTAAAATTGTGAAAGGTGTTTATCGTCCTATATAAGACTGTAACAACCAGTTACGTACAATTTTTGTTTCGTCGATTCCGTTCGGGTATTTTTGATGTTAGAGATACACCTCGCATGTGGATACAGCATCGTCGAAAATGTCTATAAAATATCAAAAATGATCGAAGTTAACCGCATGTCAGCAGTCGTAACGCGCAAGAACTAAAAATCTACATGAAAGCTGTTTTAAACCTTTTTACAAAGTGAATCCAAAAGAAGTTACATAAAGTTCACTTAAAAATAATGGATTTCTTTTTCCCCAAACTAATATATTTTTCTCGTCTCTCTAATTAGGCATCTGTGATCTGTATTTAAATTTAAGTACTTTAAATGGTATTAAAAATTCTGTGACCCTGAAAATTAAGACAAAATAATATAGGCCATCAAAAATGTTACAAAAATCCTAAAACAAATTGCGAATTTACATGTCTCCCATCTTAAGTAGCTTTTCAAAGAGTAGCCATAAAAAATTTATTTATTTACGCGACGTTAAAAATAGAAGTAAAAGGAAGAGAAAAAATAAACTTAACTCCTAATATTCTCACAAATGATAATCTGACAGATAACTGATAGATATCGAGCTTTGTGATATCGATGAAAAGATATCCCTGAAACAATTTATTTTGTATTTGTCATCGCAAGCGGCTCGGCCCCATGACCATCAACTAGAGAACTCTGGATCTTGAACAAGGATCGAAAAAAGTGAAAGAAAAATAACTGTTTTTCTCATACTGAAAATAAGACTTTTTTATTTTAGTTTTTAAGTAGACTAGAAGTGATGAGATACGTTTATCACTTTTATATACATTTAATTTTTAACAATATTTTAAATCCCCACAAAAATTAATGAAATGTTTTGCAATTTCATTGAAATTTCTGAATACCATTTATTATTAGAACGTTAGGCGACGATTTTTTTTTTTTTTTTAAATAGAAATACATACAAGGACAGATTACAAGTATTTCCAAATACAAGTAGGGAATTTTAGAAAAGAGAAAGTATTAAATAGATTCATATAGATTGAAGTTACCAAATTATACTAATGAGAAAGTAAAATAATCCAACACATCGTATTCATTTGGGTTTATCCCTGTACAAGAAAGTATTAGAGAAAAAGGCACTAAAAAGTACATTTTGGTTCACACACACACACAATACAATGTTTTCAATAAAATTTACTTGCATTAATCCTGGGAAATATAATACCAAGACACCGAATTGTTTATTTAAATTAAAAAGTAAAAAAATATTTTCCAAAACCATTTCTTTATTTAAAAAAATGAAATGTGAATATACTTATTTTTGCTTTCAAAGTAAAAAAAAATCGGATTTACAGAATTTAAACAGTAATGCAATTAAAACCGAAAGATATTCATATTTTATTAAGAAAAAAAAATGATTAAGTATTACATAATACATAAATTACATTAAATAAACACAAACTGATTAAAAATTAGAGGCACAAACGTATATTTCCTAAATATATTTCACATTCATTTTTAAATCTACCTAGGTAAAACTGTAAAATAAGCTCTCACTCAAACATTATATCAATTCTATTGCCCCCCCCCCATGGGAAAATTAGACATTGTTCTGTATAGAAACGTGGTATTTCGCAATTAAATTTTCCAAAACGATGATTTTTGAACTGTGTCACAAGAGAGTGCGATAACCTTCAAAGCACACAATTTATAGGAGAAAAAAAAATCTCACACAATAATTTGAAGGCGTACAACAATACAACGCATATTATATAATTATATCATCACTGTTATAAATATTTTGTATGATTCTTAAAACTGTCAATTTTCCAGAAAATTAATAATTTTAAAAAAAAATATATCAAAACACATTCTTCCCAATTTACAAATCTTCCTCTGTTAGCAATAAAAAGCACATGACAACATAATCGGTAGCCGACCAATCCGAATTTTTAAACTATACGTCACAACTCACATGCTTTCGGCTCCATCACGTGTAAATCAATACAAACTTATTTTCACGCTCTCGATGTAGGTCTGCAGTTCATGACATTCGAAGAAAAACTATAGACGAAGCGAGGGGGTTACTTATAAGGTCACAGAACTAGATATTAGCTTTCTGAAGAGATAAATCCTTTGTTCAGAATATTTTTATCCTACCAACTTTTCCAGCATTTTATTTTTTTACGAAATAGTCTAATTCATTATAGTGTCGTAGAACTGGGCGCGAGACAAAATAAATATTAAACAACTGTATGTCCAAATATATTTGCTACTTTTTGGCCATTTAATATACTTGCATGCTGTTAACTCTGATAAAACTAACTTTTGTAATTAATGTATAAATTTAAAAGTTATGACACAAATACTCCTTGGGTAAGAAAAGAAAAACTTTACATAATATAAATTTTTAAAGCATTCTTAATTTTCAAATTCGTTAAGAAATTATGTAATATAAAAATGTTTAAATTGAAGTAAAATTCATAATTATTTAAAGAAAGCTAAATATAAGAATAATCAAAAAATATCCCTATCAATTTATTAAACATAATATTAAATCTAAAAACTATTACAAATACTTTATATCACTGAATATATATATTTCAGATTTAAGCAAATATGTTCTAAAATAAGACTCAAAATTTAAAGCCCAATGTTTTTTCTTTTGTTTACTTGTATCAGAGAAATAGCTTTTAAAATTAATCAACAGTTGAATTTAAAAGATTAGACAGTAATAATTAGTAAGTTTTGAACAATTCTGAAATTTACTATAGTACTCTAAGACATAAAATAAAATTATCAGTTTGGATTTATTAGTTAATTATAAATTATTACAGTAATTTACAATAAGAATTTCTGCACAATAAACTCTTCTAATGTTTAAAAACCATTATATTTTTTAATAACTATAAATCAAAAACTGCTGTTATATTTTAATAATTATATTGGATACTTATAAAATAACTCTAGCTAAAAATATTCAAATAATTTTTAAGCAAAAATTCAAAAAACCAAAAATTCAGAAAAAAAAAATGCATATTTAAGAATTATGTGCAGTAATAATTCCGCAACATTGTTACAAGTCTGTGGGAGAAATAAAAGTCAAGTTTCACTGCATACTCTTTAAAAAGAAAATTTGCCAATTTTACACCCATACAATTTGCTCCTTGGTCCATTTACATAATTAATAATGGCCTTAAGCAAATTTGGATCATGAATTCAAGTGTTAAAAATTACATCTTTTTAACAAGTCAACAAATTTATGCTTTCTTTTCTACCAAATTTATTGATAAACCACTAAATCAGTTTTAATCAGTAAATCTAAGACCAATGCTCAATATAAAAGAATACAAAGCACATTCAAAACTGAATTCCCACTTTCAATCATCATTTGCTTTTATATCTTACATGCCCACATCAATTTATATAGTAATTCAGTGTACTTAAATTTAATACATTGAATAAGCATATAAAATTTTTCAGTGAATTTAAATTTTGCTTGTGCATTTGAATGAATTTTTCTAATATTATTAATATAGATTTTTCAAGCCTTTTAATTCCATGGTTCTGCCATAAACAGAAATTGGGGTGTTGTGTAGCAACCATCTCATTGGTGAACAATGAGTTAAGTTAAATCTGCTTAATCTTTGCCTACATTAAGAAGAATCACTTTCATACTCCCCTATATTGCTTTTTTAATCTAAGAAACATTCACCAAGCAAAATATTCACTCTCACCAAGCAAAATATTCACAATTGCCGAAAAACTTCTAACAGAGAAGTGGCTACTAGTAAATGATGAGAGGAACTTTTAACATCTTGCCTACCAAAAAAA
>JAPDSC010160068.1:17302-28150 GCA_026290005.1 Latrodectus geometricus
AAAATAATTAGAAAACTAATGTGTTAAAATCAATTCTATTTCTGGTTTTAAAATGTCAATAAGTGCCCATGGTTTTGATATTAACATAAAAAAAATGCACAAAAGAAATCTATTTTTCTTTTTTTTTCTTGTTATGTGATCTCTGTGTGATTTGATCTCATCTGTTTATAAAAAGTAACCTAAATTCATATTAATATAATGAAACTGTTTTCTTGTAAATTATACTGCTTGTGGTTTTTGCATTCAAAAAATCTTTACTATAATGCAATAATATTATTTTATTCAAATATATATATATATAACCATCCACTAATATAAAAGTGCCCTTATAAGATAAAATACGCTAAAAAATGAAATTGGTGATAAAAAAAATTTTTTTCTCCTCTGTATTCACATAAATTTTTGGAATTATTTTTTCCAGAACTGAAGTTACTGAAACATTAATTTAAATATTTTACAAGTTTCTTAAATGAAAGTTCAATTAAAAGCAACATTTATCAAAAAAATGTAACAATAGAAAAGTTGAATAATGATTTCATAAATAATTCATAAAACAAATTATGGATAATAACTAAATCACTAGGAAATAAGCCACATTTTTCATACTGATTCAAGAATATTTTTACATCAATTTGATTTATATATCAATTTAATAATCTTATTTAATATTTTAAACTGTTAACAAAATTTTTTATCCAAAAATATTTTTTCAAAAAATGTATTTTTCATGCCTTAATTTTATTTGAATATTTTCTTTATAATTAACAGACTGGTTTGTCTGTCAAAATGCACACAATGGCTGAATTGACCAAAATACAGTTAAAAGAAAGATGCTGAACAATTACACACCAACACCAGGAGTGTCAACAATCTATTTGATTGAAGATCAGATGGTAAACTATTCAGCTACTAGCTTGACTTATAGCTAAATATTTGAATATTTCAAACAATTATATCCATTCAAAATCAAATATTCACTATACAGGAATGTATATTATATTGGAAGACAATTTACTTATATGATCAGAAGAAAGAGAAGTATTAATCTATATGTATTGCTTTCTAGCTAAGTTTGAATCCAAATTTATTAGTGGTAAAAGTGGAATGCTAATAATTATTATAACAAAGAAAAATATTATATTTTTCCTGAACATAATAGTGACATTGAAAATGGCAACAAATCAAGCATATTTAATTTAAAGATAGATAGAATATTTAATATAGTACAGTGCAATTCATTTTAAATATAAAACACGTGTGAATCATACAGCTTAATTTTGGAAGAAAAAAAAATTAAATATTACTTTAAAAAATAAAGACATAACTGGAAAGAATAATTTCTACCTATGAAAAGCTTGAAATATCAAAATATTTGCTGCATCAAAATGTATTTCCATTATTTAATACAACTAATATTAAATAACAGAAATATAAAAAAAATTGAAAATAAACATTTCCTAATAAAATGTTTAATTATAAATCATTAAACTGTTATAACACAAAACTAGAAGTTCATGTCCACCCCAATATAATTTACTAATATAAAAAATTGTAAATATGTTTACTATGTGCGATTTTGAAAATTTTAACAAAATCATTGGATTAATACTTAATATCTACGAAGAAAATTAATAATAATTTTACAAAAATTACATTTTATGAAATTTGATGATTTTATAGGCCACGAATAAAGATAATTTCTTTTCAGGGAAATAATAAAATAATACTAAGAAATGCGATTTTTTAAAATAATTTTCATGAATTACAAAGTTATTAACATATAAACGCTCATTCATTTAAAGTTCGAAATAACATTAATTGAAATTTATCTGCACGGTTTCAGTTTTCCTTTAAGCCTAACTTCAAATGTAAACAACAGTCAACGTAGTATTTGGGTTCATTGATGACGTAACGTTGCTGAATATTTGTAGAATATATTGTAGATATCATAAAATCTTCGATTAAAATTATCAAATCATTAAATCTGATATTAAATATTTTATCATACCTTTTAGATTCACCACGTTGATCTTCTGATCGTATATTGGAAGAAAATCGTTTCTGAATACTAAACAGACGTGACAAGAAGGGCGCCATTTTCAGAGTTTGTTGTCGTCATGTGATAGAGACAAGCCAATGGAAAATACGATTGACGTCATTCCCGCCTTTTAAAAACAGGAACTTCAAGGAACATATTTCTCATGAAATTTATCAATTCACTGGAATTCGATTGGAGATACAATTGACCTTTTGTGTTTCTAAAAATATCACATAATTACAAATATTGTATTAATAAAATCTTAAAATATTAAATTTGAAAGGTGTTCACGTGTTACTTTTATTCATTCACGACAGATTTTAAGTTTCGTTTTCGGAAGAGATGAGTTGTTCAATGCTAAGAAAACTTATATCAGAATGTTTACTGGCTCGTGACTTCCGAATAAAGTATTTAATAAAAAGTTAGAAACGCTACAATGTTGTATTGGATAAATTAGAAATTTAAAATTGTTTTAAAATGAAATAGTATAACTACAAAAATCATCACTAGATGTCAGCAGTGTTAAGATGAAATAACAAATATTTGGAAATACATTATAAAATCGTACGTCTGCCATATTTGGTCTTCTCTGAACATCATGCATAACTTTGTGGCATCATTATACATTAGGAATCTTTTAAAGTAGATATTGTTTATTACCGGCTACACCTTTCACAAATCCACAGTAATTCATATAATACTATCAGCAACCAATTTTATTATTTTTATTTATTCTCAGCGCCTTGATTTTTTTTTAGTCATGGGAAAATAACTGACCAATTAAATCTCTAAATTTTTTAGATTGTATTTTTCAAGAAAGCATTCAATATTCGACAATACTTTTCCGCAAATAATTATATTGAATTGTTTTTAATATATAAATCCGTTTTTTTTTTTTAAATTAATTTAAATGAAAGTTTTTTTTACCTTAAATGCAATTTCGTTTATTCAGTATGGCATATATAAAAAAAACGGGTTTTTATTATTTAATATAAAAAATTATAAATATATTAGTGGAATTTTAAGTTTGCAGTTTTAGTTGAAAAAATATTAATAGATATATTGTCTTTAAAGTAAAATAGATATTGACTTTAAAATAAAATTATTACCATAATTGGCATTCTTTTCCTTAGCTTTACATAATCCCTACAACTAAATATATATATAAGTTTGAAATAAAAACAAAGTACTCAAACTGTTAAATAATATTGTAATGGTAAATGAAATCAGCACTAATAAGTTAAATTAAACAATTTGGAAGTTTAGTTGAAATTTTAACTATTAAAATTTTTTAGTTAGCATTGTTGAAAGTAACCTTCAAAATTAGCTCGTTTTGGTAGGAAGAATATGGTACACAGAAAAGCTTTGTGAAGTGCATATTATATTAAAAAGATTACACACCTTATAAATAAATCAATTTTTAATTTGTTAAAAATGTTTTATTGGTTAGTATGTCAATTTTTGATGTAATTTAAAAATAATTATAGAGCAAAATTTTCATACATTTTCAAATAAAATTTCATACAGATTCAACTATATTTTTTGAATGAAAACATTGCATAAATTTGATTTGCAATACATTATTAAAAAAGAATATTTCTCTTATAATTCAATACTTTCATGATTTTTTAGCATTATGCCTATATAAAGACACTGGATTTTTATAATATATTTTGAAACTAAAACAGTTAAATCTTTACATTTTTCAACTCATTTTTATTTGAAAATGAATACTTTCAAAATTAAATTCCTAAAGTTTTAAGATTTTTATTCTTGATTACACAATTTTATTAGGAAACCTTTTGATTCTTTATTTGAAGTTAATAATCACACTTTACACTGAAAAGCTAATTCGATTTAAGGTTTACAATTTAAAATAGCTTTCCAATGATTATAAGCAATGTTAATCAAGGTTGACTTGATGCTCAACAAATTTTTTTTTTTGCACACAATAGCTAATTTGATCAGACACAATTTAAGGTTGATTTGAAATCATTACAAACGCCCAAGCAAGAGATATTACTAATTTGGCAAAAAAAAATCCGAAATATTATAATATTTATCAAAAAAACAAATGAACAATAGAAAATTATTATAGAAATTTATTTTAAACAACTTTTTTTTTTTAACGAATTAATAGGAAACAACTTTTCTTTTAATCTGATGACTTTAGATTTTATTACTTAATTCTATTAAAAAGTAATAGCATCACTAGAACTTCAATGAATTAAAAAATATATTTTATAGATAAGAACAGCAATACTATAGTTTCAATGCTTATGCATATTAAATATCCATAGTGAAAAATAAAATATAATTTTTTAAATCTCAAACAATGTGAATGAGGAAAATCAAGTACAAAAAACCATCACAAAATATAATTAATGTATGAAGCAATTGAACAAATTCACATAAGAATGATGTTATGAGACAATTTTAAATCCCCTTCATGTGTTAATATATCAAATTAGCATACCTACATATATATATAATGCACTCAAGTTAAAAAGTTTTTATAAACTTGATGTACAAATATGTATTCTTCATAAATTCTTAAAGTGGTTAACTTTAAGTAATGGTATCAAGAATATTAAAATGAGCAAGATTAAAAGCAGGTGATTTAGCGGCAGCATGTGACATCTTTTAACAAGATTAATTAAGAGTAACTTGTTAAAAAAAATTTTACATTAATCACAATACACAGCTAACTAAGAATATGCATGAATTGTTATGAATACTTCTGCATAATAAATAAGATTATGTGTTCAAATTTATGGGGTATGTATTTGGCAAAATCACAAATTAAGTATAATTTGAAGAATTTTTTTTACAATTATTTAAAATTTCTTACAGAAAATTAATGCATTGTAAGAAATTTTTAAAGAAACTGAAATTTTATTATGAAACATAATTATTTCAAAATTACAATATATTTTATAATAGTTTTTTTTTCTAATTGTTAATTAAATAATGTGAAAAAGAAAATAAGTACTACAGTTTAAAATTAAAATTCTTAAATAGCTATTTACTTGTGTATAAATTTTGGTTCAAATGTATTAGTTTCAGATCAGAGTCAAAAAATTAAACAAAAAATCAAAAATTGCCTTTATTGTTTATTTCTCTTTTCAAATTAAACAGACATTAATATTTCATATAAACAATTGAGGAAATTGGTAATTTATGATAAATTCCAATTTATTATGCATGCAATATTATGAAACATCACAATTGTAACAACAATGGTTTCAAAATGAAGCAGTAAAACATACCAATGTCAATGTGTGGCATTTGAGGTCAAATACAAATACTGTATTATTAATGAACATGAAAACTATGCCTACACAACATAAAAACTATGCAAAATTCTTTGTTATTTAAAATATACATAGAGATTAATAATAAAACAATTTTTCCTCATATAGCTAATATAAAGTCTTTAAATATATACAATGACTTTAATTTTAAATAATTCATAGAAAAGACATTTATGATTCAAAGATAGCCAATCCTAAAGCTCACAAATATATTGACAGTTCTATTTTCATTCATTCAGTGATGACCTGACCAATATAACTAATTGGTGGCAAGGTCAAGCACCAAACACTTTAAGGACACTTGAGCAGGCTACTAATGTAAATAAAGCTACATCTAGTGATAAAAATTAAAAATACTTTTCCCTATAATGAAGAAATTATAAAAAAATATGAAATGCAAATCATGAATTAATAACAACACTTTTGCATTAAATACCACAATTAATCTTTAAAATTATTTTACAAATGAAAAAATTACAATCACTCACTAATTTCTTCAGTCTCCTCTGAGTATTCTCAAAAATACTTAAAAATTCTGTTACTGCAATATTGTTATTTGTGAATTACACTCTCACGAACTAAAATTTCCTGTATCATTGAATCAACATATACCATCGGCAGAAACAATGCCAATTTTTTAAAATACTTCAAAGAAACTTTGTACTTTGAAAAACAAAAATATATACAACTAATTCTATACAATACTTGTATTAATATGTATTATACAAAATAAGTTGAACAAATTTTATATGCTTATATTATGTTATTCAACAAATTTGTCATGTTTTGTTTAATATAATTAACTTGATACATTTCTGCCATACACAAAATAAATTAATGTAAAAACTTGGTGTCAATAAACCATTACAATAACAAATTATAAAAATAATGAAAATGTGGCAATAAATAAAAAATTAAACTATGATTTAGAATAAATGATTTATGAGAACAATAAATAATTTTCAGAAATATTCCACTCTTGTTATTACAAGTGTACAAGTTGGTTGGTTGGGTTTTGTGGCGCAAGGTCCAAAAAGGACAAGCTGCACCATACAAATGTACAAGCATGTAAAAAAAAAGGAATAGTGAGATTTTATTCAGTTTCTTCCTCAGTAAGACTACTAAGGAAGAAACAAAATAGCTTTGAAAACAAAAAAGAACTGATATAATTCAAAATAAAAAGCAATGCTCATGCAATCAAATAAGATACAGATAATAGTAATTTTAAACAAATTTTCAAACTTTAAAGTTTATTCATACGAAATAACAATATGCTCAATAAATCAAATATGCTCAATAGGTCAAATAGTTTGATTTTTATCACTGAAGATTCAAAATTAAATGCACGAAATAAATTTTACACATTTAATTAAAAAAAAAGAAAAACATTTTTTTAGGTGCTATATAAAACATTTTGTGCTAATAATTATTATTACTTAAATTGAATGCAAAGATTTTCAGAAAAACTTGGTTTGGGATTAATAGAAATTAGTTCAAGTAAGGATTTTCTGAAAGAAAAATAACAGCATGAAAATAGTTTGTTTTATTTGTAAATAATTCATATTTTTAATTCTGACATTTTACATACATCTAAATAATTTTCTAACTATACTTAATGTAATTATTGTAAAAATGAATACAAAATGTTTGATGGATGTTTTATAGGAAAGCATTTCAAAAACAGTAATACCATTTATAATGCACAAAACATTAATGTTTGAAAAAAATTTAAAAACAAGATCAGATACACTATCAAATACAAAATTTGAATAAATCATTTTCTTTAAGACATTTATTTGAAATTCTACTATCTTATTCAAGAATGAATTTGATACAGTTTCAATAATTAAGGATTAATCTTATCATATTATCAAACAAAAATCGATGTTTACTTAATGAAATGTTAATATTTTTAGAGATTAAGGGTAGCAAAAAATTTAATCTGAATTATTCTATAATATTGGATTGCTATAAAAACTATTAGATAGTTCCAATATTTATAACAATTTAACAAAACGAATTTAAAAAATTTCTGGAAGAAAAACGACTACATTTACATGTTTTTATTACATTTTCAGTAATGTGACATTTCTTCTGAAGTGGCACTAGCAAAGACAAAAAAATATTTGAATATGGTTTGATAAACAAGAAAGAACTGGAAGTCCGTGAAAATATTTTCAACTAAATATATATCTCAGAATATAAAAAAAAAATATTGCAATTACATCTTAAGAGATTGCACAAGATGCAATAACTGGTAGGCTTAGATTATATATATTGATCAAGAACTTCCAAATCTTTTGATTTGGAGACAGAATGGGATATTGAATACTTTTAGAGATGTAAAGTTTACTGGTGTTAAATTTGATAGAAGTTAAATTTTTCTTATATCATTCAATTTCATAATTTGTAGCAAAAATTTTAGTTTGTATAATTCAAGAAATATTGACTAGATTATCAATCAAATACATTTAACTATCTAGTGCTGAATATTGAAATGATGATCAATCATTATCAAAGAATAAAACATAGTATTTATTATATTTTTGAATCACAAAAACAAATGTAAAGAACAATCGACATAACATTTCTAGATGGATAAAAAATGAAATGTATCAAAGTGAAGAGATATATATATATTTTTTTTTTTTCTGTAACAAGCTTTCTAAAATGTCATCTAATTTTATTAGTAAATAACTTAAACTAACTTTGATAAATATAAAATACTATCATGCTTTAAGAAAATTGAAATATTCATTAAAACAAGAAATTCTAGAATTCTAACTACAGAAATATTAGTGAAAAACAAAAGTCAGTAGAAATTCAATAGTAGATATGAATTAGCAAGATTTCCTATTATACTGAAAAATTAAATAATCTTGGGAAACTTTATTACATGCATAAAAATTTAACAAATGTAGATTAACTTTAAAATATTTAATAGAATTTAAACAAGATTTAAATGAATTTATTCAGCAAACTGATTTTCCTACAATATCATTATTTTATTAAAATTGATTAAATAGTTTAATCAAAATGATTTTTAGATATGCTTTTATATTTTTGAAAAGCTACTTAATAGTCTAAAAGATTCAACAAAACATTCTTAGAAGTTATATTTTAATACAATTATAAAATATTTATTTTAATGAACATTTTTTTCTGGCAGGGAAAGTTAAATCAGATTAATAATTACTATGAATATATAATTCCAAAGAATGCTTAAAATAAGGAAAAAAAATTATTGTAATATTCTTAAATTTATATACATGCTCTGCAAAATACTCATGCTATTAAATAATTTGTAAAAATTGGTAAAGCTATTTCTATTATGCTTAAGAAATATATACTTTTATTTACTCTTTAATCAAAGAAATAATGTGTTGCAAATTCCAATATTTATAATTTATGATAAACATAAAAAATTATTTGATTTTAATACAAAGAGATTGTCTACAACATCATATTTTTCTAGTTACATTAATTCAAAATCTAATCAAAGACACGTACGTTTATCAAAAAAAATTATCCTAAATATTTATTATTGATTCAAAGTATCCATAAGGGGATCAAAATTTTAAAATTATTCTGAATTTCAAATATAAAATCTCTTTTATATGTGAAAATAAAGAATTCATATAGTTTTCACACGTGTCATTAATTTTACTCTATTTCATATTAAAATCTATTTAAATAACTAGAACAATTTCTCTCTTAGTATATTACCTTACTAATATACATTCCTTAATGAAATCAATAACTATTGAATGAAAAAAAATTATTTGGTAATCACTAATTAATACAAATTTAATTCCAAAAAAAAAAATCGCTTTTGCTAGTTGTCCAATACAGAAAATATAAAATATAAACTGATAGAAGTTAAATTTAATACTGTTACATTTTGATTTATTTAAATCAAAATGTAACAGTATATGAATAGAAATAAATTATATAGTTTAATATTAATAACACATTTGAACTTGATTATTGTAATTTCTATACTTACTGCATACAAAAAATATTACTCAGATTTTATAATTTCTAATGCCGATTAAGCACTGCCGCAAACTGTGCCAAAACACAGAAAGTCATTTACCATAAAAAAATACTCTAAGAAAAAAATATGCATTTCAATTTGTTTCTGGAATATACAATTATCTACTTCACTGAATTGCTCATTTCCAGCATCAGTGTTTGTGATATTGGCCTATAAAGCATATCTAATCTCATTATGGCAAGTATTCATTTCTTAAAGATATGACTTTGTTAATAGTGAGTGGCAATGTAAATCAACGAGAGGACTCTTTGTCTTTATCTTTTGAAGTAAGCTTCTCTATTAATTCCTGAAGGGGTGCTAGCTCTCGCTTCTCTATGAGACTGAATTCTTGGACAAAAAATATGAAATGTTTAAAGCTTGTATTTAAATGTGCTTCTTCTCCTAACTGTACAATTTCTTGAAAATGCTGATGATAGATGTGTGCATAAACCCTAAACAAACGCTTCAAAATAATCTTTGCTATAGTTAAAAAGTTTTTTGGAAATGGCACACCTAAAAAAAAAATGTAAGCATTTTAAAATATGTAAAAATAAATCCAACATAATAATATCATAATTTTTGTAAGCATTATTTTTAGTTTTTGTAAGCAAAATAAATATTTTTAAATATTAAATAAAGAATTCACAATTTTTATAAAAAAAATTATAATAATTTAAGGAGATATCTGAATATGTTGACTCAATTTAAATGCATAAAACTTAACAATATAAAATATAATAAAGGATTGCATTATCAACATATGACCTCATTTTCCTCCTTTAAAAAAATATATGTAAAAGCAAATTTCATATTATGTATTTTTCAAATAACTTACATATTCATGTGATGCATACCATAAATATATAGATGATTTTTTTTACATAAAAAAAGCTACACTTTTAATGCACTCAAAAAAACTCTTGCATTTAAAATCTGCATTTTAAAATTTTACATAATAAATAAAAAGAATAATATTATTCAAAATACAATAGAAATGGCTTATTAATAAATCTATGCTCAGATAATTGAATGGTATAATTTCCCTCTCATAACTACTTTCATTCTAAAGTATTATAATTAATATTTTGAATGTAACAAACATCACACTTTTTTTTTTAATATAAAAAACACAACCTTATTAAAATTAGTCATACAAACAGTAAAAATGAATTGCAAGATTTTGTCATTGAAACACACACATATGTATTAATAATTTTACTAATAACAAAAATGGATTCTTTTTTCCAATTGCCATAAATAGAAATCCTGTGTTATGTTAACCTACAATATTTAATAGAACAGCTTATAAATTATTTTTCTTTCATTTTTTATTGAATCTTTCACTTGTATTTTCTAAATTTTATCTGTAAATTTGATTTTAATTAAAAAGGTGCAGGGGTCGGAGTACAGAAATTTTTTTTTCAGGACACTATTTTCAAGAAATATCAGGACATTTTTCA
>JAPDSC010160069.1:0-15109 GCA_026290005.1 Latrodectus geometricus
TCTTTTTGGATGCTGAACGTCCTACTTAGATTTTATTCTACACAGTTGGGTGGTTGTGAAGGGTGCGGTGGAATTGTTTTCTCAAAGGATTATTGCGATCGATAATTTGTTTCGCATCACATCGGACAGCAAAACATATAATCTCATCAATGTCTTGAGAAAACAGTCATTGTTCTTCAAATGAAAGTCTTTGTGAAAAGTTTTCCTCAAAGAATAATTACATTTCGGAAAATCATAATTAAAAGTGTGCATTCATGAACAAAGTTTGGAATTTTAGAATACATTCGAAAAGAATAAAAATTCTGTTTGCTTATTATTTATGTAACTATAATCATATATGTATTCTTCTTTTATTAACAATTATCTTTGAAAAATAAGTCATTTTAAGGAAAGGAAATGAATTAAAGCGAGTTTATACGAGTAATGAATAAATTTTAGATTTTAACAATCAGTTGAATGCTTTTACTTAAGCTAGTAACTGATAATTCATAAAATTTATTCATTTGAAGTGATAATAAGTCATAAAATGTGTTTCTTATACTCAAATTTATTTCAAAATGTGTATTTATAAATCCATATGCAAATCCGTTAAATTAATTGATCTTAATGATCAATTACTAATTAAAAAGCCTCAAAATTATATAGAAAAGATCATTTATAGGTATTTCAAAAAATTGCTAAGAAATCTCTCTTCAATTAAGCACATTTAATTATATATAAAAATACATAAATTATAAATATTATAATCAGATTTCAAACATGTCACAGTTGTGATGAGATTGATAAATTATAAATATTATAGTTAGAATTCAAACGTGTTAAAATTGATGTAGAGATTTTATTATTAATTACACAATTAGAATACTTTCATATAAAACTTAAAATTTTGTTTGCTTTTTAATACTAAGCAATCATTAAATCAGGCTATGAGGAAAAATTACAACTATTTTGACATTAAGATCTTTTATTTTATTATTTTTATTTGGGTTTATTTTTCCAAATAAATAAGCGTAGTCATAACTTTTCTTCAAAGATAATGAAAAAGAGAAATTTTAAAATCTGGGGTAACAAATTGTTAACGCTCCAACTATATATCATTTAAGAAAGAAACCTTGATGCTTTTTTAATTTTCCATAAAATACAGCTCTAAAATAACTTAAAAAGTTAAATATAGTTTTCGTTTATCGATTTAAAATATTCTGGAAACATTTTATTAAAAGAGAAAAAGTCTCATCTCTGGAAAATTAAATATCTTATGGACGATTGTGTGGATATTTACAATAAAATGCAAATATTCATATTTCTTCGTAATAAATTACAATGCAGTAATGAAACATCATAAGATCATTCCCGAAATATTTTAATTCAAATTATCATTAAAAAAGGAACCAAGAATATGTTTTCGCATAAAAATTTTAATGTAAATCTATTAAATTTTATTGCAGTCTCAGAAATTAATTTGTATTTTATTGCAGAATTTATTTTTATTAAAGCTTAAATTAAGATTAAATTTTATTACTACTGAAAGTACTTTCGGTAAATATATTTATCCAAACCCTCTTAATGAAATTTTGCATAATGAATTATCGCTTTTGTTTCTTAATCAAACAATACTCTTTAATCATACAAAATGTAGGAAGAAATATACATGCTAAAAAAAGCTTTTGAAAAGTATGTTATTATGAGAGGTCTTTTTGTTTTAAGAAATCTATAATTTTAATGAATTATTTTGTCCAAAACTCTGAAGAGATTATATTTGAATATTAATAATAATTAACAATATTTACCATACAGACCAAAACGTTTGAATGGCTTATACTATTAATTATTATGCTATTACCGCTAGTTATTAATTAAATAAATAAAGACAATTCTTACTTATGCCTTAGGAAATATAAAAATCATTAGCTCTTAAATAAATAAATTATTTTCTACCTAAATTCCTTTTTACATTTTTATATATTTTTTAACTTTTTTTGGACATCCAACTATAACTTCATTGCAAGACAGTTTTGTTCATTCTAAATCAACAACTTAATATCTTGAATTATTTATAAATTCGAGTTTAAATTTGTAAACTGAGATGAACAATATTACCAATGAATGAGTAACACTTTTACTGAACAATAAAAATTAATTATTTGCTGAACTATGTTATCAAAAGCTCACAATTTAATATTTTCGACCATGTCTATGATATTAAAATTTTTGTATAAAGTTCTATTTAGGGATCTGTTTTTAACCACTTTTTCGCACTATTTTTTATCATAAAGTACAAAAAAAATAATAATAAATTTCGTAAAAAAGTTTTATTATTAAGTTTTGGCTTTTTGTTTTCTCTTGTGTCATTTATTCCTTTTTTTATCATTTATATTCCTATTAAAATTGTTTTGTGTAAAGATTATTTATTAACTGCAGATTTTGCTCTTTTAACAAACTTTAATTGTCAGCATATATTTAAAGAACTTTCTTGAAGTAATAAATTAATTTTTGTGGGCTTAATGAATTCCACTATTAAGGAATACAAATTCTAACGAATTTTTCTAACATGTAGAAAAGGCTTGCATAAAGAAAGACTTAAGAGATGAAAAGTCACTCATGCAGAATAATCGTATATTTTTAAAACTGAGAGGATCATTTTATATGCAGCTCAAAGATTAGCATTTTGGTTTGCAATCCGATAGATTTTGATTTGAATCTAGATGTATAGGAATATGCACGTTCATTCATTAATAACTATTACATCTAAAATAGCTCTCACGTTTTTGTCTGAAGGTTTTATTCCAGATTTTGTGCATAGATACCTAGAATTTGAAGCTTTAGCACAATTAAGATTTTTAGTATTATTTTCGAAAATGAAAAATGAAATTTTTAAAACGAGACAACAATAAGTTTTTTGAGAGATCTTGAGAAAAAGGAATTGTCTGATTAAAATGTATAGCAAATTTTAATTTAATTGTAAGAATTTTGGTATGTAAATGAGTTATTGTAGTAAAGATCATATAATTTTATCATTTTCTGTTTCATAATTCTTGAATAAATTTAAACATCAATTTTTATTTGCAGAAAGACCAAGAAAGAGAATATTCCTACGACTCAAGAGAAAGAAATACTGAAATTCGGTAACACAATATTCTAAAAAAGTATATTTATTTATGAAAAAATATTTAGATAGATCAAGATCATAACTTGTGAATTTCTTTTTATTTTTAGAAAACGTGAATAATGAATTGTTGATAAATGGTTAATTTTATAGCTGTTCATATTAATTGCCGAGTGCACAAATAATTGAATCAATGTAGATTAAATCAACAAAAGAGATTAAAAATTCGAAAAATCAAATATCAATAAATTTTTAAAGTAAATGAATTTCGATTTATGAACTAAAATTCGCTAAAAAAAACCCAAAATTTTAATCGGAGTTTTGTAATCCCCGAATAAAAGATTTATAAAATAACATAATAAGGAAATGTTATAAAGATGTTTATAATATATATATATATATATATATATATATATATATATGTATATAATAAATTTTTTAAGATAACATTAAATATTAATAGCAGAAATTAATAAAAATTTTATTTGTACTATTAATATTTAATGTTATCGTACATAAGCAATTTCTTATAGTTTTAACATGAAATTTTTAATATGCTTGCCAAAACAAACATTAAAACAAAATCTCAAAATAAACATTTAAATTATTTTAAATGATTTAATAATTAGTATACTAAGCATATTTTAATATTAAATAAGAAGTCAGTTTTCACTTATTAATTATAAAAATTAATTGATTTATTGATACAAAATTGCTTAAATAACTATCCAGACTTAAAAGTTTGCAGGTTTTTTTCCAACAGTAATTTCTTTTAAAGGAAATAAATGAATTCTGTTAAGACTATAAAAATTTATTATAAACATAAAACGCATTTTTGATTGAATCTTAATTTCATTGATATTTTTCTGATAAATTTATGTGGTACTTTTGAAACAACTCGTATAACATTTGATACAATTTTACTCCTTATCCAAAGATATCTTACTTTCAATTTATAAAGTAACAAATTAAAATTTTTAACTACCCTATAATCAAGAAAATTTATTTTATTACGCATAGAAGTATTATATTTTCTATTCAGCAAGAGTATTTATTAAATTGTAAATACTTGGATTTAACTCGATCATGGAAAAAGTATTCATAATTCGATTGTGTTGGTGTAAATACCTTTATAATTTTCTTTTACTCTTTACTATTCTAATTTTCCTTGTCTTAAGAGAATTTTTATTCTAATTTTCCTTCTCTAATTTGCTATTCTAATTTTCCTTTTCTAATTTTTCTTTTTTTCTTAATATTTTTATGCTTAGAAAACCAGGAACTATTGTTATTTCATTTTTAACATCAGATTAATTTAGTCACGATTACTTATATATTATAAAGCTTTTTTTAATTTATAATTAGAAAAATAATCTTAATACATTATAGTGTCCACATTTAGAATTTTACAGTACAGAATATCTAAATAAATAAGCTTTCATTCATTTTCCTTGGTAATTAGAAAGAATATTTGTTTGAATTAAAATGTCTTAATTTTCAGAAAATAACATAAATGTTATAATATCTTTAACGTTTTAAATAGGATTAGTAATCCTTCTAAAGTTTACTTTAAATTTCAAGGAAACAAATTACATCTAAGTCTATAATCAAAGTCTTAGTATATAATTTGTTAAAATTTTGAAACATTGATGCGAAACAAGTAAAGAAGTCGTAATAATCTTTTCTTATATTTTACTAAGTTGATAAAATAATGTTTAATTGCAAAGGTTTTATCTAAATTATTTTGATAAAAAACTCCAACCTTAAAATATTTACTTTTTTATGGCAAAAAAAAGTGGAATTATAAAAGTTGTTAATATTTGTTGTTTATAATTATTATATTATATTATAATTAGCGTATATAGCATATTTTCTAAAGATAATACATTTTTTAAAATTGTATCAAGTTTGTAAATGACACTTAAATTTACTAATTTACGGTGTAGAAATTTTTTTCTTGTGTGGGTTTCCATCCTTAGTTTTGATGGATTAAATTTTTTTTTAGTTAAGTAAAATATTTTTTTGCTTAAGTGCAATTTTTTTTATTTATTAAATCATTTATTTATTCATAAACTAGTGATGCCATCCTAAAAGAAATAAGAAATATTATCAAGCAAAAGATTTTTTTTTGCTAGATTTAATTTTTCTTGTAAAATAATTAAATTAAAAAAATGTAAGCAAGTAAAGAAAGTAAAGAGTGAAAGATATTTGTTAAAAATTCAAAGTAATTTAAAAGAAAGGTAAAAAGTATAAATATCATACAGAAATAACACACAAAATTTGATATTGCTATAAAATATCAACTAAATCATTTATAAAAAATCAACAATAATTCTCAAATTGACAATTCGCTTATGAAAATTAGTTTAGTGCATGTTTTTTACAAAATTTTTACAAATGAAAGATAGTTTGTTATTTTTGTAGAATATTGGAATAGAATTTATAAAAAAATCAATACAACTTGATGTTTCTCTAGAGTATTTTGTATATTTGTATATTTTTTTATTGAAATCCAGATATCAATATACATAATTTCAGAAAGAAATAGTTAAAATTAATTACAAAATTGACAACTGTTTTTTTGAATAAAAGATAAATTATGAAAGTATGGAATTATTTAAAAGAAGTCATAGGTAAATTCTAAAATTATGAAAATAAAATTTTTGTGCAAATTAATGTTGTTTATAATTAAACCTTTTAATTTAAAATACGAAAAGTGTGAAAATTAATTCCAAAATATAATTATTTAAGTTAATTTCTCAAAAAGTTTGCCATTTTATAATTAATTTAAACATATTAAGTAATTATGTGTACATCAGAAAAGAGCAATAATAATTAAATACACAATTGAAGCATACATAATTAATTTATTATTACATATTAAATAGAATAAATATAAATATTAAAATAGAATAAAAATTAAATATTAAAATAAATTTATTATTAAAAAGCATTAAAAGTTAATAAATAATTCCTAAATATTTCATTATACGAAAATTCGTGTGTAATTAAGATAATTTAAAAGAGTTATCAGTCTATTTAAAATCTCAATAAAATATTTTGTTGGTATTCTTCAAATATTATTTTTTTCCTCACATATTACGCATGTTAGTATCATATAAGTGCGTGGGAAACCATGATAAAATCTTTTCAAAATCAAGTTTATTATCTTGTAAATCTTAAAGTGTGAGTGGTATATCCGGTATCATTTGGCATTTGGCTCATTTGTTTACAACTAAGAAATGTTATTTGTATGTCATTACTCAAACAGCAACTGCAATGTTATTTAGAACAATGATCTGTCAGACATTAATAAGCAGTTTGGGGAAAATATTTTACTTATCAAAAAGAAGAAGGAACTTATTATTATTCGAGGGAAAAAGAAAACAACCGTTCTAAGAGTAGCCATCATTATTTGAGTTCAATCAGCTTTGGTTGAATAGGCAAATAAATTACTCTTCAATAGAACATAACGATTTTTTTTTGTGTTCCTTTACAAATCAAGTTGTGTTTTGGAATGACTAATTATTTAAAATCAATCAAATGGATGCCAATTGCATTTTTATTATAATTTTCTCCAGCATTTATTTAATATACGAAAATTGATAGTTTAGTTTAGTTTGTTTGTCACTCAGGGATCAAAAACTAATTAGAAAACAATTAAAAATATTCAATCAACTCTAGTTTATTTGTTAAAGTTAGATTTGCTTATATGTTGTGATAAATTTTATGTATGATGTAAAATTAACCTGGTTTATTTTCTTCTCTCATTTGCAGATCACGCCAGCCAGTTTTAATTTTTTTATTGTTTTCTAATAGCAAAAGATTCTATAGAATTACTTTTCGTAAAATGTATTGGAAACTGAATTCAATGCGATTTTAATTCTAATTATGAAACTTTATATTAATAAAATTGCATCATTTCTATGATGAAATTCAATGATAACTAACTTTTTAAGTGACTCATTAAATACATAGTGTAAAATGTAAAAAAAAAATTATTATTTTTTTAAATCATATTTAACAGGTGAATTGTTGAATTTTTAAATTTGATGCTGTAAAATTAAACCTGGTAGAAAATTCTATTTCACCATTTTTGAGTTCCGTGTTTTTGAAAAATATTCACCGATTTACTTCAATGTTTAAGTTTAGTAAACTAATTTTTCCTTTTTAACCATTTGAGCACTGATTTATTTGATTATAGCAGATGACGAGTCTCACTTGTCAAATGTACCTAAAGGGTTAATAGAATAGCTTTCCTGTTTTCTAAACATGTATTGACTTAAAAAATAATTGATTTAAATATTTTTTATATAGTTTGCATATCAAATAATCTTTCTATTTTACTGTGCATATTGTTCAATGTTATTTCTCTCTGAATAAACCAAGGATATTAAAAATGGAGAAATAATAAAATTTTTGAATAGTTTTTTATTAATAATAAATTACATATAATTTCTTGCATTGGATAGTTAAAAAAAGATTGTTTATTTAATGTTATCCAAAATAAATTTACATTTCCCCTGAGAAGAAAAGTCTCGATAATCTTTTAAAAAACATTTTATTTTTCTAATTTTTGTTTGAGATTATGAGTATTAGTTTGTAATTTTTTTCTACTTTAACTGATCTTTAACTTTCTACTTTTTCCTACTTTAACTGATCGAAAATATTTTTCTCAACCTGATTCAGCAATGTCTACTCAGAGAAGACGATTATTTTAAAAAATGCGAAATTATTTAAGACAAAGTTGTTTAAATGCTTTTGTAAACATTTTTTGTTAATGTTATTGTTAACGAACAACTTTATTTATATGTTAAGGAATGCACAGTTATTTAAAAATAACTTTTTTAAACATTTTTTGTAAGCATCTTTCGTAATGTTGTTAAAAGAAACACTGTTTTTAATGCTACTATAATCATTCATGCTTTTACAAACAATTTTTTCTTAAATATTTGAAAAATTTTTTTTAAACTTTGTTTAAAATTCTCTTTAAACAAATTCGGTAAGATGGTCAGTCAAATGTTTTTAAAAATCAGGTGCAAAATGAAATTATAATATTGATTTAATTTCTCTATAATATATTTAATGTACTTTCTTAATTTGTCGATAATATATTTAAAGTATGTATATTTATTAAGTGAACTACGTGTGAGCTTTATGAATTGCAAAATATATCTCTTTTACAGATATTTTATTACTTTTTTCTGGTTTTCTAATCATTTAACTGCTTAACTGAAATAAAAAAGAGAACTTTTAAAGTATAATCTGCAATAAAGAAAACATTTTTCGATAAGTTATTATTCTATAACAGGCTTTTCAAATGGCATAGCTATTAGCAAATATAGGATAGGTCAATTTACTACAAGAGAAAATTGTCCATTTGATGATTCACTTAAACCGCTTTTATGCGATAAATTTCTGTTGAATCCAGTTGTAAAACATTTATGTTCTTTCACTTTTTCTAATCGTACCGAAAACTGTTCTTTATTTTTTCTTGATGCTTTCAGCTTAGATCATCCACAAAAGATCAAAACAACAATTTTAATATGATTAACATTTAACATTTCTAACACTGTTATATTACATTTGACAATAGATATTAAAAGTATCGAGAATGAGATAACAAAGAACTTTGATCAAGGTTAAGAAGTAATAAAAATATGTTGATTATCCTGTTATAAAGTTATTTATTACGTTTTGTTAAAAAGAAATTAAAATATTTCTCGACACAATTTAAAATTTTCTTCCAATGTTGAAAACAGGATGCTTGCTGTAAGTTTTTCAAAATTTCTTTTTAGAATACCTTATAAGACTTACTAAACCAAGATTCCAGAGAAATTAAGGAGTTAAAACCCCTTTTTTACAATGTATTGCTATATAATTCACGAATCTGTGATTCGATATGTAAAATATCCCTTTTCATAGTTATACATATTGTTATTTAAATATTGTCATGCCTACACTGCTGGCCAACGTAAATGCAATACCCTGAAGGAAGCATGCAAATCACATGAAATTACAACATGCATTAACGGAGGTGAGATATGGAAATTATTAGAATTTCAGCGAAGACGCACATCACGCACGTCTGTGGCGCCACTTCCAAGCGCTATTTAAGGGTTACAGATTTCGATGAATTCAAGTTTGGCAGTTGTGGTTTTCTTGTAATTAAAAAAAAATAATAATGTTTTGTAGAAAATAGCGAACAATTTTTGATCTAGTATCCGAGTTCGAAAAAAGAAGGATAGTGGCCTACCAAGATTGTGGATTATCTTTCAGAGAAATCGGCAGTCGTGTTGGACAAAACTAAACAGCCATAATGCGGATATGTGATCGTTGGATGCAGGAGGGTAAGGTGAACCGATGTGTTCGATCGCAGCCTCCTCAGTGATAACCACTTCACGTGATGACAGGCGAATTGTACACATGGCAATGACGGATCGCTCAGCCACATCACGAATCATAGCACAGCACATTCAGTCTGTAACGCATCATCCATGTCTGCACGGACTGTTCGACGTCGTTTACAGCAGAGTGGTCTGCCCACAAGACGTCCATTGCTTCATCTATCCTTGAGGCAGAACCACAGGCGTCTTCGCCGCCAGTGGTGAAATAAAAGAAGGATCTGGATAGCAGAATGGAATGAAATTGTCTTTACTTACGAGTCACGCTTCTGTCTGCAACACCACGATGGTCGCATTCGAGTCTGGAGACACCGTGAAGAGAGGATGTTGAACAGCTGCGTTATGCACCACCACACTGGTCCTGTATCCGGTATTATGGTATGGGCTGGTATTGGATATCACTCTCGCACTCCTTTACTACACATTGCCAGTACTTTAAAAAGCCAGCGCTACATCTCCGAGGTGTTGGAGTCAGTTGTCTTTCCTTACTTTCAGGGCGTGCCCACAACCCTCTTGCAACAGGTTAATGCGCGACCACACGTAGCACGCATTGTCCAAGGACTCCTCGTAATACGCCAGATTGAATTCTTACCGGCAGGCTCTCTCTCCGGATCTTTCGCTGATAGAAAACATGTGGTCCATGGTTGCTCAACAATGGACCCAAATTATATCTCCAGCTGTTACAACAGATCAACTTTGGCAACGTATTTAAGCAGCTTGGTCTGCTGTTCCCCAAGAACACATCCAAATTCAAAGTCTCTTTGAATCAATAACCAGGAGTGTGGCAGCGGTTATCTTCAACAACGACGCTATTCTGGCTACTAATTTTGGCAGGAACCATACTTCACAGAAGTTTAAAAATTTAATCATTTGATACTTGGTCGATTTATTATCAACAAAATAAATTTTGTTGTGATATCTCTTGCCTTTCTCAAAATATAAATTTATGTGAAATCATTTAGTGTTACTTTATTTTTTCTTGAATGATATATATTAGTTTTTGACTTTAGAGATAATTTTTTGTTTAGTTAAAAGTAACTTAAAAACAAGATGATATGATTAAACAGTTATGTTAATGTGAGGATGCCAAAAAATGATATTTTTCTTAAATAAAAAGTATTTTAATGCGCTTAAGTAACGAGTTATAAGTCGCTTACTTAAGTTAAAAAATAACTTAAGTTGAGACGTTTACTTAAGTATGAGTATAACATAATTTTATATGCTAAAATTCTCGTATGCTAAAAGCTCTTACATACAATTATTTTAGAACAAAAAAAAAAAAAAATATGCTTGAAAATATTCGAATAAATTTTTACTTTTTGGCTATTAAAATGTTGATCAACAAAATATTAAGGAAAATATTGGATTTCGGGGATACCTCAAACGAAGAAAACCTTCGAAGTTAAACAAAATCAAATCATAAAAATATTAAAAATGCAAATATGTGTTCCGAAGACATTTAAACGAAAGCGTTACTAGAATTGTATTCTCTGATATAAAAGATAATCTTCTACAATTAAAACATTGTTATTCTTACGATAATTCTTACATTGTTACGAAGTTATATTTACGATATTTAAAGAAAATAAACTTATTATAATAATAAAAGCTTATTATATAAATAAAATAAATAAACTTATTAATGATAATAAAAGCTTATTTAAAGAAAATAAATTTTCTTTAAATAAGCTTTTATTATCATTAAAGTTCATTTTATGATAAACATTTATTTTCACCAACGCATTTTTGTTGACTGGCACACTTTGGAGTAGTTTTACTCATAATTTCATTTTTAATAACTTTTTAACAATGCACATTTGATGCATAAATTTTAATTAAGTCTAAATAAGGGTTGTAATGCTTATGCAGAGTAGATATTTATATATTTAATTTAAAAATTTACTTATATCATTTATTGAAGACCCTATATGCTTTTATTTATATTATATAAGAGAATTGAACTCTTTTTTCATGTATCTTTTTCAAACTGTAAGTGACTTATATGAATTTGTTATCATTGAGTTATACATTCACCATTAATAACTATACATATTTAATAAAATTAACTGCTATGTGAATTACAACAGACACGATGTGTATCATGATATAAAATTTTTTTTTAATTTCTATTTTATTTGAGGTAATTACTTACATATTAATTTATTAACTGTAAATTATTTAAACACCCATATATATGTAACAATTTTCACATATTTAGAAAAAATAATATATACATTTTTCTTAAAGCTTTTAAAAGGTTATTAATGTTATTGCTGGTATTTATTTTTATTGTTATTTACTTGCAAACAAAAAGTGAGCGTTAATAGGATTTTTTAAAATGTTAGATCACGATTTGCTTTCGCATTAAAGTTTGTCTTAAATCATTTCAATAAAATGATAAAAACTTTCTCTCAAAATCTTTTCCTCATTTGCAAGATGGGGTAATGACCGCACCCTCTCGAGCGACGCTCTTATTTTGAAGAAAAGCCGATTACTTTAAATGCGGAGATAATTTAGAACTATTTATTTAATAGTTCCAAATATAATATAAAATCTTCCTTCATATCAAATAAAAAATTCGTTAAGTTCAGATTTTTAAATTCAAATCCTAAATTGAGAAGAAGAGTAACTAATTAATATATGTAAATTAAAACTTCCTCTGATTTTTTTCTAAGAAAAAAATTATGATTTCAAGCCATTATTTTAAATTATGACTAACGAAATTAAAGCTCACATTCAACAGTCACTAAATAAGATTTCTGGAATAAATCCTTATCTGTAAATTCTGTCTTTTTGTTTTTCTTTTATGAATATTTCATTTAATTTTATTTGTTACGTTCATTAGCAGTTTTCCTCATTTTTCTTTTATGCAAATGTGCTTTTTTTTTAATTTATTGAAACAAGAAACAATTTTTTTTCTATGATTAATATAAGGCAATAACATATAATATGATAAGTCCATCAGGAAATGATTGAAAAGAACTAAATTTATTACAACTCTTACTTTTCATATTCAGCAATAGAAATTGCTTATTATTCATAAATACTATAATTATATTCATAATAAAAAATTTGATTATATACTTTTTATATTAAATTCAGAAAGACTTGTATGAAAAAAAAATATGCAGGAAAAACTTATAACACTTCAAAAAAAAAAAAAAAAAAAAAAAAAAAAAAAAAAAAAAAAAAAAAAAATAAAAAAAAAATAATAATATACATTTTTTTTATGTCAGATGTGTAATTATCGTAAAAATATTTTAAGTAGTTTTATTTTCAAAAAGAATCACTAGCTTTATTAATCCTAAAATTAATAATTGAGAAATTGATTAAATAATCTATATAAATTTTTATATTTGTTTATCAGTTTTCAGGAACGAGATATTTATTTACATAAATTAAATACATGTGAAAGAAAGTCAGTCTCTAAAGAGATAAATTAAATTTTTGATATGAAAAAAAAAATTTCTGAGAGCTTAAAAACAATCTCCATAGGAAATAATATTTCGGAAATAGTAATGACTTATTTAAAAAATAACAAATTTCCTGAATGTGATTTAAAAAAAAATAAATAAATAATAGACTATTGAAAAAATGTTATGCAAAAATATCATTCCCCAGGTGAGGATCGAACTCACAACCTCGGCATTACTCGCAGGCACTGCTGTATAAGTACCGCGCGCTAACCAGTTGCGCCACTGGGGACGTTCCTCATAAGAAATATTAACAATCATTTTCAAGGAAAAATTTTTTTTATAATAATTTATTATTTTTGTTTATCTACACAACTGCTTTTTAATTTATGAAAGAACTTTTCATACATTTTTTTCCCCTAGGAAACTGAATATATATTTTTATAAATGTATGTATTTCCTATTAAATTTTTTCAATTAAATTGATATTTGAATTAAATATCTTTTTTATTACTATTTACTCTCAATTTATTTCTTAATTAACTTTAAACTTGCTTGCTAAGAAATAACAATAAGAAATTCCTAGAAGGTTTAGATTTAGGAAAATAAACTTATAATATATTATAGTTAACAATAATCAAATTAAATGTTTTACTATTCTCATTATTAATATTTATAATAATTATTCCTTAACAAAGATTTAGTAAGCTAAATGTAATACAAATAAGGTTATTTATCAACTTAGAATTTGAAATAACGATTATTTTTCTTTTATGAGTCTACAGACCAAAGCAACATCATCGTTGCTTTTTCCTTATGATATTATTTTAATATATTTTCTCATTGATATTAATTTAAATTATTTTTTTTCAATTCCTAATAATAAGATTAAATCATTAGTTAATAAATTAAATAAATTACACCTCTGGGTCTCTTAACAGTGAAATATAACAATAATATTTTTTTATTTTTATCATAAAAATTGGAGTTTATTGTTGTCCAATAACTGACGAAAAACATTTTTTGTATATTCAAAATTGAAATCAATAGAAATTCAAATATTTTGCTGAATAATATGTTGACTAAATTTTAAAGTGAAATTTGAAATTTTTGTTCAAATAGGAAAAAATTGAATTATGTTTAACAGAATATGTTTAAACAGTAAAATAGTTCTAATGAATATACACTTATTTTAGGCATGAAAAAATATTGTAAAAAAAGTGCTTAAATCCATTTTAAATAATTTTAATAAATTTTAATTCATTATATTTTTTGAAATTCTATATTAATTTTAATTATTTGTAATTGATATATATTAGATATCATTGCATATTTGACTAATAGATGGCAGCAGGTGTTATAATACAAAGTATAGAAAAATTTGTTTTCAAAAGTGGACCCTTGTTACATTTTGGTGTTCGTTTTATATATATCATTTGTTCATTCTGTCAGTTTCAAATTTAGTTTTATACATAATTAATTATTTTTTTTTACAATTACAAAAATATTTATTTACTGTTATTGGCAGATAATTATTGAATAATTTTTTATATAATCATCAAAGTGTTTCCTATACGCATTATATTTATATATATTATTTAATAAAATTAATCGTAATTTAATCAACACAATTTGGATTACTTAACATATTAAAGGACTACAGTTGAATTATTTACATGAAATATATTTTTCTGTGTAACAAAAATTTATTCATTCAGTAACACATTTAAGCACTTTCACCAACATTATGAACTTTAAAGCTTTTTATCGTTCTAACTTTTAGTTTGAAAAAAAAGTTATCAATGTAAAATAATTTGAAAACTTTATTTACTGTTATTTATAAAACGGTGATGACGAATGAATATCTTTTCCGAAATCCAAGAAAAACTATTCTTATATTATATATTTATGCTGTCTATTGTCAGAAGAAATCTGAAATTCTTTCTGCCATTGTTGCTTTTCTTCGAAATATAATTCATAAAATGTCATTAAAAAAAATTAAGTTATTTTATTGCATTTTCATAATTAAAAATTGCTGAACATTGCTAGAGACTTGAATATATTAAGGAAAAATTAGCGAAATGTTATTGTTGATTTTAAAAGAAATTATTCATTTAAGCAAACTTAATTTCAAACAAATTTTTACTTTTGAAAATCACCCACGATATATGCCTTTATTTTGTTTGTAAAAT
>JAPDSC010160071.1:0-35806 GCA_026290005.1 Latrodectus geometricus
CACACAACGAGCAGTAAGTTATGCGGAAGAATATAAATTTAATTTCTATGCATAAACTGTCTTACTCAAATATTAATCCTGCTGCAATAAATTCATTTAGTTAATTTATTAAATTATTTTAGGCTAAGGGAAAATTAATTTTTATTGAAATGATAAATTAAATAGTATTTAATTTTCGAAACAAATCTCACTTGATGCAACACTTACAGAATGTGTTGCTTTCTAAAACTTTTAACAACATGGTTTGAAAATTATGAGGACAAATTATTTACTTTCAACAAAATACATTTTGCCTACAAATAGTTTGAGTTAAACTTTTTCTGAATTTTTCCGTTGGTAATAAAAATTCAGAATTCAAGTGACATTTTTAAACTTCGAAAGGAATCATAAAACAGTAAAAAAAGAATTCTGAAAGCAAGAGTAAACTGTTCTTGGAAACAAATAGATAACAATATAATATCTAAAATATCATTATTGGAATACCATTAAAATTATTACACATGAAAGCATTAAGGAAATATTACATTAAAATTATGTATATTTATCGAATAAATGTATTAGGTGAAAATGCGCTTTAGGTCTCCTCCTTGGCGCGTTTTCAAAAACACCGATGCCATGGCGAAAATTCTACCGCTACAGTCAACCCTCCTATAACGCGGCAAGTGAGTACCGCGTTGTATGGAAACCGCGCTATGAGAAATTCGGATTTCCACGTACAAACCAGGCTAATTCGTAGCGCGTTCTATGGAAACTGTCTACCGCGTAGTATGGAAACCGCGCTATAAGAAACTCAGATTTAGTACACATCATTCGTACCGCGTTATATGGAGACCAATAAATACATAAGACAAATTATTTTTATTGAATTGAAGAGTCCATATAAGGAAATGATATAAAAAAAAAAATGAAACAAAAATTAAACTCAAAACTTGTTTTCCAACAAAAACAAGAAAGAATTTTGTAAAATTATGTAATCTTTCAACATTCATCATTCAGATATGAGTCGCCTAACTCGTCTTCTTTTAATGGGCAAAAAGTCTTCCTCTCTTGGTTCATCTTCACATTGGTTCCTCCTTGTAGCTTTTTTTTTCTAAAACCTCTATATAGGGAGCTAAGAATTTCTTAATTCTCTTTTAAGCCGATGAATGATTAGTTTAAATGAAAAGAATTGATAACTCTTTACCCAAAATTAGCCCTTTATTCACATCATGTAAATCGATATTTGGCACCCGTTCGTTTTCCTTATTTTCGTTTACAATGCATTTGAGGTGGGTTCACCAAATAATTCCAACAGTTCTTCCACATTTGAAGTTTCTTCCCTGAGTACTAGTTCTTTTACATCCTGATGGTTTATTGCAAATTCTTCATCGCTTAAATGAGAATCAGTGTTTACTATTCCTTAACTGGGAATGAAATTGTAGAATCATCTTGTATTGCTTGAACTATTTGAGGTAAAAGAGATTTCCAATACGCATTACGCGTTGATGGTTTAATTTCCATGCAAGCCGATGACACGGTTCTAATACAATCTAAAATAGAAAACTCCATCCACATTTGAGTAAGAGTTTAATTTCACTACTTTCTAATATGTCGAAAATGGTTTGGAAAAGTTGCGTGTGTAGTACATTTTTAAAGTTTGGATGACTCCATGGTCCAAAGGTTGTTTTAATGACGTGCAGTTAGGAGGAAGGAAGACAATTTTCGCATTTGGATGATCCTGTTCTATGTTGTGGCAGCCAGCGTTATCAAGAACCAATAAAACTTTGAAATACAATTTTTTTTTCCATTTCGAAATGAAGGTCGTAGATGGTATTTTTTTTCCAATACAATGCCGTATAATCGGCGTTAAAAATCTGATCAGGTGAATAACTTCCTTCCTTGATAATTTTAGCTAGTTCTAGTTTATAATTTTCGGCAGCCTTAGCATCTGCTGAGGTTTATTCTCCTTGAAATTTAATATTATGCAATGGGTACCCTTTTTTTAGTTTTTTAAATCATCCTTTACTCACGACAAACGAATGATTTTCTAGCCTTGCATAAGAATGTCCAATATTCCTTAAATTTTAATAGATTTTAAGTGCCTTCTGCTTGATAAGATTTCCACTGATAGGAACTTTTTTGTCTATACAGTCTTCCAACCAGATCATTAATGCTCGTTCCATTTTAACCATATTAGAATTGCATGTGCCAGTAACACGTTTCAAGCCTAACGGACAATGATTTGCCATAGTTTTCCTTAGATTATCTGCATTTTTCTTTAAGGTTAGAATTGTAGATTCATTCAAATTTGTTGATTTTGCAACAGTTGACATTTGTTGATTTTGCAACCCCTCCACCTTCTAAGCGATTTAAAATTTGGATTTTATTTTCAAGCAATATAAACTTTATTTTTAATCTTTTCTTTGTTTCTTTTGTGTCTGACATGATGCAAATCTAGGGTTAATAATTACTCTATTATTATTATATTAGAACAAATGAAGAATATTACTTACAGTATTGTATAATGTTGCTCAATTATAAACCACAAAAAAAGCTAAATGAATTTTAGAATTCGCTGCAGACAAAATTTTAGAAAGAATTGGTCACCAACGAGACGTACTGTGAAAGAGCTCTGAGACGACTGAAACCGATGCCGTAAACGGCTAAGAGATAAACTTGCATGTTTATATAAACATATCCAATTAAAACCATTCATTGAGTGCACGAAAAGAACTGATGGGACGTTGTTGAACGGAAACCGCGCTAGGAGTACCTCGTTATAGGAGGGCTGTCGCGATTTCAACTCCGCGTAATATGGAAACCGCGTTCTGAGAGTACCGCGTTATAGGAGGGTTGACTGTATTTCAAAGTGAAATTTAATTAGCGACCAATGAAAAGGCTATTTAATTAGCGACCAATGAGGCGACCAAAAGACTATTTTAATTAGCGACCAATGAAAAGGCTATGAAATAAACGAGTAATTATTGAGCATACGCGAGAAAACGCTTCAAATTCGTAAGTTGGTGAAGTAGGGGACCTAAAGTGTAGATTAACCATGTATTATGCTGGAAATAGCAAGTTCGCAAATTTAGGGCATTATCATGACTTTGTAATTGGAAAGTTCTTTTTAGAGCAAAACGTCCAGAGTTTCATCACAGCTACTGTTGAACTACACGCTATGAATGTTGCATTTCTTCCTTCTGCATGCATATCTCTTAAATTCATGTATTAGAGCTTTCCAGATATTCTCCCAAACTACAAGTAAATTTTGTCAACTATCAATTAAAAGCCTTGCAGGAAAACAAATTTATGCAATGGTTACTATAATTCTATATAAAAGCTTCATGCTGTTAATTGAACCATTGCGCTGTATCAAAGTGATTTAATTTTTCAGAAAATTAGATCCTGAGAAATCAGCATTTATAGAAGAAAGAAATTTGGCTTCAATTACAGCATTTACACACCTAGGAATTGAATCCAACAAAGATTAGATAGCATGTACGGATACAGTTGGCCTTGCAGTTTCATCACTAGTGTCATGGTTTATCAGCTGTAATGACTATTGACAGTGAAGATATCGTCAGAAACTTCACAAGATAATTTCTTTAAAGCAACAAAAAAACTAACTATTAATATATATATATATATATATATATATATATTAGATTGTTAATTAGGCATAATTTTTTTGCTATTGTTTAATATCCAGCGTAACTTTGTTCAAATATATGATGTAGTATATAGGTACTACAGAACTATATTTCCTCCTAGTATGTTCTTAATGTTCGTTTAACATTCATACTAAGTGTGAGAGATAATTTCATAGCGTGCGATTAAAATTTCGCCACCAGATTTTCAGCAATAATCTATTGGGAATTGTAAAATAAGTGCAAATTATAGCTAAAAAAATAATTAAAATAATTTGAAAAGGATATTTATGAATAGTTAAATAGGATATTTTTGTAAATTGTGTATTCAATTCGGTGAAAATGTGATTTAGGTCCCCTGCTTGGCGCGTTTTCAAAAACTCCGATGCCATGGCGAAAATTCTACCGCTATTTTAAAGTGAAACTTAATTAGTGACCAATGAAAAGACTGAAACAAAAGAGTAATCAGTGAACATGCGCGAGAAAGTGCTTCAAATTCGCGAGTTGGCGAAAAAGGGGACCTAAACCGCAATTTAACCATTTAAGTCGTCATCCTGGACACTCATTTAAGTAAAAGTGCAAAGAAAAATTTAATCAATAAAGTCATTTTTTTTGGATAATAATATCACCAATAAATTAATTTTTCCTTTTTTTTATAATATACTTGAATGTAAGGAAATAATAAAATTATAGAAAATAATCAATATTAAGTTTTCAAAAAAGAATGAACAAAATAGTAAAGATCAACTAACATATTACTAATCGAATCAATTCACTTAATAATATGATAACAAGCAATATTATTTGTCTTTATCGAAAAGAAATCAAATTTCATTAAAAAAATGAGTGTGTCCAATTCAAATATTCTTGTCAAATTCAAAATAAATTTTTTGGAAATTTGTATTTTTCTTCCTATATTATCATTGGTTTAGATTTTTAATTAATATGTGAAAGTATAAGATATTTTAACTTATAAAGCATGTTTTCATGAATAATTGAAAAGGATTAATGAAATATAATTATTCAAAACAGTTAATTATATTTATATTTTTAATTAATGAAATTCGATTTTATCAACCAAAATGAGTTCTTCATATTTATTAAACAATGTCAATCTGCCAGTGATATTTAATTTACATAGAAGATTTATAACAATTGAATACAAGAATGAAATACCTTTGATTGCTATAAAAATTAGCGTTTATGCCTAACAATGAAAAAAATGCTAAATGGGAAGGACTTGTATTGTTGTTTCTAATTAAATACAACATATTTCCAAAAATGCATTCTATATTTATCAATAGCTTCACAGACCCTACATAAAATATATAAAAAAATAACTTTTACATTTTGAAATTTAATGCAATAGAAATTCATAATATATTCAAATTCAGTGAATCAAACTCTACCCATGAAATCATGTCCGATTCGTACACTGAAGAAGACAATGAATGTGGTGATAAGCGTTGGAGGGCAGACACTGTTCGTTTGGCAGTGGCCATATTAGAGAGCGAAAAAGATTTTCGAACCGTTAATGTTCTTGGCCGTGGCACTTATGGAGACGTCTATCGCATGTACGATCCTGATCGGGATGTCGATATCGCCGTGAAAGTGGTGACCAGGGACAACATTGCTGATGTTGAAATAAAAAAGTGGCCGGAACTTCACCATCCAAACATTGTTCCACTTTTAGAACTATTCTCACTGACTCCGTTAGGCGTAGCTATTTTCATCATGCCTGTCCAGGAAAAGACGTTACACGATGTTCTAATTGATAAGCACTTTTCGAAATGGGGAGGTTGTCTACCATATCTGAAGGTTTGGATTTACGAAGCATTGTGTGGATTGTCATACATGCATTCAAAAGAACTCTGCCATCTTGATATAAAAGCGGATAATGTGCTGATCTCCAACGATGCAACAGCTATGCTATGTGATTTTTCTTTTTTGAATTTCACTACAAAGCCACTAAAACGGTAATTCCTATTCTTCCTTAAAATTACAACATATATAGATTCAAGTTAAATCAACATTGTTCTTATAGATAATACACTTTTATGATAAGTTCTGAAGTATTACGATACATGGCTGGCATATACTTGGGGATGCCTTCAGTTTCCCGTCAATTTGGTGCCAAATAGTTAAGCCAATTCGAATAATTATTTTTTTATTAATTGTAATTCATGCTATGGTGATTTCAGCGCCATCAAGTTTCTTCAAACGTGCACGAAAACATGTTTGAAGGAAAAAAAAAAAAAAAAAAGAGAAAGAAATCGCTTAATTTCTCCAAAGAGCGCCCTGAGGTGTATTTTTTCCCGATCCATTTTTTTAAGTTGATTGAAACTATAGATTACAAAGCTTCAATTTTTTACCACTCTTTCTATTGCATAGAAAGTTTTCCATCACTTACAATCCTCTTTTGTATCAGTTTAAAGCATCGCATAAAAGAGTTTGTGTTTAATTTAGATGTTTATATTTTTGTGAGAAATGTAAAGTAAAGAAAATTTTTAATATTTAATATAATAGTTATTAGTCAACAGAAGATGTCAATGTAAGTTTAATTTAATTAAAGTAAAAGCAAGGAAATTGTAATTTGAGTTTGCTTACGGAGAAAATGTTATACTTCATCATTTAAGAACAGACAGCAAATCTTCATTCAGAATATATAATAATTTGTAGTCATGAGATAATTATGTATGAATTATAAAAGTTGCTCTAATTAAGAGCATCAAAATTTTATGGTAGTCGAAATTTTATGGTTGGTTGAGAGAAAATTGGAAGATGGACATGTATATAAATATTGAAATATTGAATTAAATATTAAAAAGGTATATCATCAAACATTAATCAAATTAAGATATCAAAAATTAATATATTTTAGTCTATCTTTGAATGAAGACAATGAATGATCATCAGAGTTTATTATTTTAAAAGCCAAGTTTTGCATAATTTTTCAAATTCATATATAGTCAAATATTATATCACATTTTAAGAGGTTTTACTAAAACATTCTATAATTAAGAATATTTTATTCTAACTCAATTTAACTTTTATGAGAAATAATGAATGCTTTTAACAATAGTATCAAAGCATAATTTTGTCAAAAATTTCTTATTAAACGTAAATGAGATAAGAACAATAACTTTCTATAAATTCATTTACAAAGTATATTTAAAAGGGTAAAAAATAATCAGGATATTATTTAAATTGGCAGTAAATAGTCAATAGGGTAGGAGTGCCCATACCCTTGGTGACAAACTGAAAAAAAGCTCAAAGGCAGAACAAAATGGAGAAATAAGAATTCCACATAAATATAAATATATAATTAGATATCTTAATTTAATTCCATAATTATGATATCTAAGTAGGATTACCAAGACTGTCGAAATTTATCACCATCCAAAATTATTCTCGCTCAAAATGTGGCTCTGCTAGGATCTAACTGTTAATAGATTTACAATTTATATAAATAATGAAAATTACTCTAAAACTTAAAACTTTCCAATAATTCTGAAATGACTAAAACTATTTGATGTATAATTTTCCTTAGATCTTAATAAATTGTGAATTTGATTCATCTGTTATTTACAGGTACGATTTAGGATTACCATACGTATATAGACCACCCGAGTCATGTCTTTCATTTGGAAATAATATAAAAATTGATGGCATTGCCTATGATATGTGGGGATTTGGAGCTATGGTTGTTGAAATGTTCACTCATTTTGAGCTAGCGAAATCAGTAGCAAGTGGGGAATACTGGCATAAGGAAGTGTACCCCGTACTTTTTAAAGCTTTGCAAGTAAGATTATAATTCAGCTTCTAAATTTATGCCAAAAAATAATAAAATTGTTCCAATTTATATGCTTAATATAATTTTTTTTCCATAAAAATTGTGGGCTTATATTTACTGTACGGTCACCTTTGGCGGAATTTTTTACATTTGGCGATAAAATATTTCTAGCAACCCGCCTCTTCGACTAACTGCAAATAAGGGATTCCAGAAATCCTATTTGCTTGTGCAAAATGGCGACTTTTGGGGACATTTTGAAAAATCGCCAAGGGTGACCGTACAGTAAATTTTTACTGAAATTATCTACTCAAACCGTCGAATTTTGAAGGAAACTTGATGTTTTCGTATATTATTCGGTCATCATTGGTACTGATATATTAGTAATTTTCTGAATATATTATAAATAAAATATGATATGTTACAAAATTTATTGTGACTTTATCTGCGAATGTTTGTTATTGTTATTCAATCAGAAATCAAAGTTTCTCCAATTTCAAATATTTTTAATGTTTCTTCAAAAAAAGTGTGTGAATGTGAAACTTCTCTCAAGAGCTTAAGACGAAAAGTAATTTTTTATTCTTTCCTCCCATTCTATTCCATTTTTTTCTGCTTAGCAATTCAACTCAGTATAGAAAAAAACAATTGCAGGCTAATCATTAAGATTAAAATGAGCTAAATTAAGGATATAATTTTTCGAAAAGCTACATCAGATAATTGGAGAAAATGCCCTCGAAAGTTAAACTTAAATTAAGAAACATTTGTATCTGATTCATTTTTTAATATAGTGAATAATGTGACCCCCATTCTTTTATGTAACTTTTATTTGATTAAATATATTATCTGTAGACTAAACGCAAATTTGTACAAAAAAGTTTATTATTGTTTGAAAAGAATAAAATCATGTGCAAAATAATATGGTCTACACAACGATTCTTTATTGTTAATAATAAAAAAAAAAGAAATCTTTCTGTAAATATCCAGCTGAAATCGTTGTAAAATAGCAATTTGTTGGCTTCTGAATAAATTTAGAGGATAGAGCGTAATGCTTCCTGTAACCAAAATTAACTTTAACCAAAAATTTGGCTAATGTAGTCAGTTTTGGAGCTTTTTGTTTTTCTTTGAATTTAATATATATTTATGTGTCGAATCCTATTTATAATATTTGATCCTAATATTTACATTCTATAGACATTCAAAAGAAAATCTTCTGTTAACTTTTTGTCACATTTTTAACAAATTATTTTAATGTATTTACCTTAAATTTTCAAAATCCTTATATCTTATGTGCAAGTCATAAAAAATCTACTTTGGTTTACGTAGAAAAATTGAAATGTAGAAATATCCACATCTAAGAAAAAAGTCTGGCTAAGTCAGTCCACATCTAAGACTATATTCTAATATATACACTAAGGCAATAATCATAATAAAATTGGCATATTTTGTATAGAAATATATCCACAATATAGTCATGAATAACACCGCAATTCGCTGTGAAAACGTAACAGTGATTGAAGACATCCGCATGGTTAGAAGCTGTTAATTCACTAACTAATGTGATTGATGGGAAGTATACATAAATGCGCAGGATCGCAACTGAATGAGCAAATCTTAACTAAAGACCTATGGAAATGAAAAACACAAACACACTACATCTTTAGTTGTAGAATGAATTTCGTATTTCTTTATTGGTTTTTTAGTTTATGAATTCACATCAATCCTTTAGCTAAAATATCATCAAATTAAACTATAACGATTCCGATATTACATTTAATAATGCATGATGTAATAAAATGAAATTACATCATGTATCTGAAAAGATAGACCATAATTAAATTGCTTCCATACTGAATGTTATGCTGCATTAAAGTGGATCAGAGTAAGATATTCAATGAGCTTAGTTTTTTCAAATAGAAATATATTTAAGTAAAATTAATTTACAGAAGTATATAAAATTGAAATATGATATAATTTATTTCTCTCACTAGTTCACATTCGGATAAAAATCATAACACTCATAATACTTATCATAATACTTAAAGACCATAAATAATTATTTCGAGTTTATTTATTTTACCAATTTTTACACTTTTAGTGAATTAAAAATTGATATTTAATGAATGAGAAAACCTTTTTTATAAGCTATGGCGCTAATGAATGAGTGAAAATAAAAAAAAGTCCAAAAATATTCTTTTTTCTCTCATTGGTAGAGAATCATCAAATTGACTCCCATTTTATTAATTATGAACGGACAAAAACTTATTCTTCAATCATCAAATGATATCTGCCTTCAATTTTATTTCAGTTATCTATTATAATTGTATCAAGTGTTATCAGGAAACAGCGAACAAACACGAAACAAATTTTTTCAGTTTTAGAAAAGCCCCTTTAAGCTTTGAGTAACATCGTAACCTCGATATTGGTTTAAGTTTAATTGCTAAAGTCAGGCAGATTTTGGCAGCAGTAAATTATTGAAGAATGACAAATTTCCCCAATTTCCAACCCGCAAGTGTTCATGATTAGTTCAATAACTAATTGATTCAATTCGATGCTCAAATCTTTGGTATTTTCCCCAAAGAAATCACAAAAGCTTAACAAGCGAGATTTTAGGACAGTCCGCAAGAATATAATAACTAAATTCACGATAATATTCACAAGTAACTTCATCAATGAAGGGAGATTAAACTTTCAAATCTGACGGAATTGAATCCTAATTCGAAATAGGATGTGTGAAAAGTAAATTAAAATATTTCGAAAAGTGAAAGTTTTATGATATTTTATGATTCATTATGATGCATATAAGTTATTATTGATTATATTAATAAGTTACTAATTAGTTATCAACCAACAAACAAAACTGTAAAATTTTCATGCCTTCTCTTTATCATTTTTATTTATATATTTTTTAATTTAATAAAATCCTAAAATACATAACACGTTGGCACGAATTTTCCTAAATATCGCTATTGGCGAAATTAGAGTTGACGAATACCTCTTTGACAACGTTAACTGTTGCCAATATTTTACGATTATTTATTAGAATTGGCATAAACAAAATCAAAGAAAATGGTAATCTTAAATTACTAAATAAATATATATATCATGAAGAAAAGCATATAAATCGTGAAAGCAAAATGCTAAAAAGCAATAAGGTATTTGCAAAATGATGAAAAACAACAACCTACAGTTTCTCGTCAAATCAACAATAGATAGCAAATCTAAAAATCATTCAAATGTTACGAAATTCCCTGTGTTATGTATACAAGGATTAAGCTTTTAATTATTTTCAAAATCTGATAACTTTTCTACTCAACTAATATTAAAAATATGCAAAATTTTTCAATACTTAAGATCTTTGCTGAGCATTAAAGTATAGTTGTTAATAATATAAATATAATCTTAATTTGTACTCCAAGCATTTTTATTAAAAAATAATTTAAGAATTATCGAATAAATAAAAAGATTTTGGTGAAAATTTAGAGTTTTGATTTTGATTTTCTAATAAAAACTCTTAAGTTTTCACAAAAATGCGCATCACAAAACTAATCACGCTGCTAATCATAAAAATGCCCACAAGAAAATAAAACTTACAAGAAAGTCAGTTTTCTTGCACCAACTTTAAATATTTTAGTTTCCAACATTGTTTACTAAAATAGCGTACATACAGTTGAATAACAAATATAAAGTTAAATAAAAAACAAAAATCTGACTTTAACAATGTTTTTAACATTTTGGCAACAATTTTAAGTGGCCAAAAAAAAAGTTGCTGAAAACTATAAAGTTAAATTGATTAATGAATTTTAACTATTCATAAGGTCTCTATGAGTAAAGTTTTTTTTTTTAAAATTTAATATCTTGTTTCCTTGAATTTGCCAAACAGTTCATAATGATGCTAGTTAAAGAGTGATATCAAAAACGAGAATTCAAATAAATTCCATTGATTTGAATTTTTATTGCCAAAAATGATAACTGATGGTATATTAATAATATTTCAGTTGCTTTTAGAAACATTATCAAGAGATGTAAGCATCTTTTAGTTCTATTTTTCCTTTTTCTAGATTAAGAAGTATAATTTTATTCAAAATAAAAAATCAGTTGCACATAATTTAGCAAATTCTTTGTTCGATTATGACTACATTTGTAAAACTATATCCTTATTAAAAATGGCCATTCAAAACTTTGAAAATCTAACAATCTTTCAGTAAAGGATTAAAAAAAGTAGAAATAAACCCAAATAATCCCCCGATTGGTATTTCTTACGTTTCCAGATGAAAAATGATAAAAAGATAGTTTATTCATTAAACTATTTCTAGTTGTAAATTAGCTATAAGCTAAAGCAAGACCTTATAGAAAATAATAAAATACTATGCACGAAACAAATGCTTAATGATCTGTGTTATTTAAACGGAGAAAATATTTAATTAACCTTTATATCTGAGTCCATTACATGGATAAAATTTTCCTCATTTTTAATGGTGATTCTCTTGGATGACTTATCATAATAAATAAAGATATTATCTTGAGTAAGAGTATAAATATTACCACCCATGAATAATCCGAAAAATCCATTTTGAACTGAGAATAGCAAAATCAAATACTTATAGAAATTGGTTGACATTAACTTGGAGGTTTTTAATAAGTATTTCAACAAGCCATTTTTTACTCTTGATTTTAAAAAATTGTAGATTAGTATAATAAGATGCATTATTCTTATTAAACTGATTTTAAAATTAAATGTGTTCGCGACTATAGATGATATGAAAGATTAGTATAGTCAATAAATTGAATAAAATTCTTTTTTATTTATTTTTATGGCAAAATTTATATCTTTTTTATATACAAAATTAACTGATGAATATATTTGCTTAAGAAAATGCTTTTCTTTCTTATCCTTCATTTGTATAATGCACTTCTCGTACCAAAATAAGTATCACCTCCAATATTTAGAAATATTGCTGGCATATTATAAGAAGAATCTTTTATTATTTATTTGGTAAACCCGATAAGAATAGTCCCATTGAGGTATACACACAAGTTATGAAAAAATAAACAGTTTTGAATATTTCTGGAAATGACGAAGAGATAAAATAACATCAAAGATGTTTTTAAGACAAATAGTAGTCACAGAAATATTTGATAATACTTATGAAATTAATTTTTTTTACTTATGTTACATCTAGTCTACAAAAATTTAAATATATATTTATGTGTTTTTATACAAAAGTAGAGATTTTTATTAATAAAATAGAAATTTTTTACTATTTATTGAATGATCTCAGTGTACTTTGTAAACATATGATTATTCTTTAAAGAACTAAATCACATTTATAAAACTAGACGTTTCATATGATACATAGAGTAATGAAACCAAGAATCATCCACAGATCTATGAGATATTTAAATACGTATCCAAAATTCAACATCTTGAAGGAAGCATGTATGTAGAGTAAAATTTAAAAGCGTTTGTATTTTTTATGTGTATGTAAATTTACATCATTTGAGGAATTAAAATATGCAAATCGTTAATATTGTAACCCCCCAGCACATCATGGACGACTGTAATGCCACTTACAGGCATTACATGATGGGATAAAAGAAAAAAAAATTATGTATTGTTAGTAAGGTAGTTGTTTTTTGTGCATTTTTTGTCATAATTGCTTAACTATGTTTCGTAGAAGACATCGAGTTAATGCCCTATTTCGACCGAGAAAGAATAGCAGCTAATAGGAACTGCGGTTTTTCTTTCTCAAAATTCAGTGGTCTTAGATGAAATCAAGCAACTGTGATGCGAATCTATAATGACTGAAAGCCAAACTGAAAGGTCGATGTATGGGACTGACCACAACTACCTCGTTGCACCACTACACGCGATGACATGCATTTTGTGCGAATAGCAGAGATGGATCGCTTAGCGACTTCATGAAATATAGATTCTATAGATTCAGTCTGTTACACATCATTCAACGGCTTCTCATATCATTCAATGTCGTTTGCATTTATGTGGAAAGTCTTCAAAGAAGCGTCCCTTGCTTCGTTTATTCATGACTCAAAACCATAACTATAACCAATGGAGCGATGAACGATGGATACAGACAATGAAATGGATCTATATTGTCTTCACAGATGAATTCCGCTTCAGTCTGCAACCTTACTTCAGTCGAATTTGAGTCTGGAGGGATGGCGATAAAAAACTGCTGAACTTGCTGAATTATTGCGTTACGCATTGCATACTGATTCAGAACCCAGTATCATGGTTTGAAATAGCATTATTTTTAACTCGCGCACCCCTCTAGTACGCATTATTGAGATACTGAACAGCTACATCCTTCAAGTGTTAGAGCCGTGATTATCTCATGCCTTCAGCTCTTGGAATCAGACATATTTCAAAAGGATAACACACGATGACATGTGTATGTTCAAGAGTTCTTCTTTACCCAGTATATTGAATTGCTTTCTTAGCCTAAATGGCCTACTTGTCTCTTGTGGGCTGAAATACCAATCGAAAACGTGTGGTCTACGTTGGCACGTTCTGTAACCCCTGCCTTATGTCAGTTGGAATCGCCAACAATAGACTCTGACTAATTACTGATTTTATCTTCATCCACACTTCACAAAAGACTTCAATTTCAGTCATTTGCCATTAATATGACGTGCAATCTGCCAAATAAATTTTGCTTTTACATTTCTGCTCTTTCTTAGAGTTGCAGTTTGAGTAGTTAGCAGTGTAATTTAGATGATAGTCGAAGAAAAAATGTGTTTTTCTTGATCTACAAAAGTTCTTTTATTAAGCTTATATTTGTAGTATAATATAACATTAATAGAAATGAAATTTGTCAGACATAAATTATTCTTTTATTTCATGCAAAAATTGACACTTATAAGTGACGCTCTTAAAAGAAAATTATTGTATGAAAATTTAAAGAATATATTTTAAAATTTTGTAATTAACCATAAATTAAGGTTACTATTTTAAGTAATACTTAGTAATATTAAAATAACAGAATACTACATACAATTTAAATATTAGATATATTTTCCCAAATGGGAAAAATAATTGATTAATCATTATAAGAGATTGAATGTCAATTTTTGTTTGATCCCATATCATGATTGGTAAATATTTGTTTTGGCAGGAAGAAATTTAATATTTTAAAAGTTTAGGTTTTGCGAAAGAAATCTTCATTTCCTAGAAATTGTTTCCAATCAAACTTCGAGGAAATTTATCATAATCTTGAAAAATGACATAGCTTATAATTAATTTTATATAAAAATTATCACAAAAAAGTTTATTGACCGATTCCTTAGAAAAGATATTAATGTTTGAGAAATATATATTAGGACATAATTTCGATTGAAGAAAATTTGGATTTTTCCTTTTTTTTTTGTATTTGAATTTTTAATTATAAAACGCAAGTGAATTTTCACAAAATACATTTTTTATACATTTTAATATTTTTTTTTTATATATTTTAATTTTAATATATTTTTTAGGAAAATAAATTTAAAGAATTAATGCTTGAAATCATCCCAGCCGCTGAAGTAAATACTGCTCAAGTGAAAGTAGCCCTCAATTTTATCTATGGCTTTTTGAGATATGATCCGAAAAAGAGACTGACTGCAAGACAGGCAATGCAACACATGTTTTTGAACAGAGGAATCGGACTTGGACCAGCAATGGACCCCATTTGGATCCACAAAAGTGAGTCTAATGAAATTAGACATACCATGTGCTTAAGCACAGATTAGCTTAGTTTGGTTACTTTATTTACCCATACCATTGATGGGTATAATAAATTATCACAAAAAAAAAATGATCGGTTTTGTGAAATAACACAATTAGAATTTTTTGTTATTTAATTTTTTTATATTTTATTTTATTTACTTATTTATTTTTTTGTTTTTCAAATTTTAGTAATTTTTTACTTTTAGCAATATATTAACTACTTTCAATGATTTTAATCAATGCAGGGTTAAGTAAATTCCTTTATTAATTGCCATTTTATAGACAAAACCGCAAACAAAATTTTTATTACCAATACAATTTTTTGTATTTATTTTATGTAATTTTACATTCATTGTATACACTAAATGATTTCTTGAATATAAAAATAATATTTTTAGGCTTTAATTAAAATAAAGAATGTAATTTTTATCAGTATAGTAAAATTGTCTTTATATTTTAAAACTTCTTTAAAATATTAAATAAATAAGCAAATGCTGAATGTCTTACTTGACTAAATTTCTAAATTTTAATTTGTAGGGGCTTTAAAATGTAGTTTGCGTGCTATAAGTCACAATGAATTAATCGATGACCAAGATATTTGCGAAGATGCATATCGTACTGATGAGTCAGAAAAATCTCTTGATAGTTTGGAAATATATGAGGAGTGTCTTGCTATTCAAGATTCTGAATCTATTAAGTCATCTTTAGAAAAGAGACGACGGAAACTGGAAAGCAGACAACAGACTCCTGGTATTAAGAATAGAAAACAGAAATTTGAAAACAAAGACGATACCTGGAACGATTACGGACAGGATCAGAATTCTGATTCGGAAAATCTGAGTAATTCGAGTTCAGACCACGCTACTGTAAATCTTTGCTGTTCGAGACTGCCAAATGAAAAGAAACCCAAAACATCTTTTTTGAATAAGAAAAATGACTTTAAAGTAATCGACACAAGTACATGGAATAAAGGCAAGCAATCAAAGAATGGACAGATTGAAAATATGGTTACCGAAGTAAAAGTAATTAACTCAGAGAATAGTTTGGAGGGTGAAATTACTGATGGGGATTATAATGAATTGCCTTCCCAACACGTAACTAAAAAGAAGGATTCAAATTGGAGACACAGCCCTGGTAACTTACGAGAATTTCTGTTGGAAAATTGCAATGTGGACACAATTCCACAATATTTAAGGAAAGGAATAACTGAAATTATAAAGAAAGACCTTGAAATAAATAATAATAGGTCGTTAGTTTCAAATGATGTTCATCAAGAGGAAAAATTTCCTTCTTTGCACAAATCTTCAGATATTAATAATTCATCTAATATAATACCTGATCAAGCGTTATTTAACGAAAAATTATCGGGCAGTACATCATCATTGCCAACTTTTAACGATTCAAAAGCGTTAAATTTTGAAGAACAGCCTTATATTTTTGGAAAGGATAAAGATGCAAACAACGCCACTTCTGATTTCTCCGAAAGCAATGTCAACACAAAATGTGGAGAAGCATTTCACCGAATGAATACTTTAAGGAAACAGCTAAGCATTCTGGATGAAAAATTCAGTGAGTTGGAAAGTATTTTGATTTGCGAGAAATGTTCAAATAGCAACCAGTTTGTAAGCCCAGAAACACTTTCAGCTAACCATCAACCTAAAAGTGCCACACATGAAGAAATCAAACAGATGTGCGCTGAAGAAAAAGCAGTTGATGCAAATAAAAATCTAAAAGTATTAAATGTAGCAGATGCTTCTACTATCACTTCACCTTTTAATGAAAGACGCGAAGACGTTTTAGAACAATATAATCCTTTTGGTGATCCATCCGGCGCAAGAGAAATATATTCTATTGTGGATACTCAACTCATGCCAATTTCAATACACGGACTTGAAAATTCTTATGTCAGAACAGAAGCTAGCTCCGTGGATACCGAAAGTAAGTTTTGATATTATACTTACCGAAAGTAAGTTTTGAAATATTTCTTACCATTTAAACCAGTTTCATGCTGACTGTTACTATTTAATGAGTTATACTAATTAATGAGCGACAACTTGATAACTTACAAGATTTAGCATTAACATGCTAACCGTGATTGACACCACTCTTAATCTGGAAATAAACAACGAATGAAACTTCAGTACAAACACTAAACCATCAACGCATTTGCCTGTGTTCGGTTGGAAGTTATTGACAAATTGTTATCGTTAATCGTTAATTAATAAAAATTGTAATCGCAAAAGTTATCGGCTTTTGCATCTCACGTTTTTTATTTCTAATGCCCGTCTGAGATCCGATATATTAAAAATAGATAGATTAGATTATAATTTAACTTATTTAATATAAATGGCACAAGTAATGTATGGATCTCGGTTTACAATAACGTCTCTATATAGTATTTAATATAGATGTTATTTTAAATTGAGGCTACGAAAGTTAAATATTTCTTAGATTTTATATATTTTTATACATTTTTTGGTGAAAATATGCTTTAGGTCCCCTACTTGGCGCGTTTTCAAAATCGCCGATGCCGTGGTGAAAATTCTACCGCTATTTCAAAGTGAAACTTAATTAACGACCAATGAAAAGGCTAAAACAAAAGAGTAATTAATGAGCATGCTTGAAAAAGCGCTTCAAATTCGCGAGTTGGCGAAGTAGGGAACCTAAAGCGCAGTTTAACCCATTTTTTTATTTTAACATAAATACACACTCTACAACGTATAAAAATTCTACACTTTACTGCAAATCTAATGGCTTGAGTATTTTAAATAACAGACATTTAATTTTGAATTATGATTAAGTGACGAAACTCTATTCCCTAAGATAATATTTCCCTTTACACACTGCATCATTGGATGAATATTAGTATTTACCTATAATTTATGCATATAGACCTCTTCAACAAGATTGTCACTCATTGGTTCAAGGTAAATCAAATGAAATCATACTCTTTCCAGTGCCATTCCTAAGCCAGAACCACGAGTAGCATAATAAGGCTCTAAGCGTTTTGTTTTCCAGTATTTGCAAATCAATAATGATTTATCTTGTTGTTAAACGAGAATCAAAGCCAAGCAATTGTGATGTATATTTTAATTTATTTATTTAAACATTATTTTATAGAAAAGAAAAAGAAACGTCGTGCAAATCGTAGATTTATGAATTGGATGAGACAAAAATATCTTGCAATGGAAAGAATAATAAAATGCATGCCTTACAATATTATAAAATGAAAGAGTAAGTATTGTTGATATTGATTACAATATTGTGATTGGCATTGTTTTTACTGGATTATTATCTTTAGGAGATAAATTTCATTCTTTATCAATAAACGTTTTGTGAGATTTGTATAACTTTTCAGAAATAATTAATACGAAATAAAATTCTCTATATTATTAAATGAAATTGTTATTTTTTTTCACTTTTTTTATTTTCGGAAGAAAACTATGAATTTAATTACTTATATTTGATTTATAATTCTATAGTCCCATTTTATAACTACAAAGATTATGTAACTGATACTTACGTCTAAAAATGGGTTTCAAACTATTACAACCAACCATGCCCGAGGTGGGACATGAACCCATGAACTACTGAATTGAAGACAAGAGTGCTAATATTTCACTCATGAAACTGATTATAATAAACTATATAAGCATACAGTTTTAACAGTATTAGATGAAATTTGTGATTTCCAGGACAATCACAATACATACAGTGAAGTTCATAAGAACAACCAGAGAAAAATATGTATATCTGTACTGATTCAAGCGTTAATATGAAATTCGAATCAGGTACATCTGCAAAAAGTTAGACTATAAGCATTCTTAGTTAAAATTTCTAGAATGTTCTCAGATAATCTACTATTTATAGTTCCATTTTTAAGGTGTCACTGACGATTAACTAATAAATTCTCTTCAAAAGAGTCTTTTATTCAATTTTTTATCTTTAATATTGATTTCTAGTAATTTTCATTAAACTTTTTGAGAACCATATTCCGTTATGAGAATTAGGTTACATTGAATTTTGCAAATTACATTTATAAAATTTGATTACATTTACTACATTGATGCTATTATTATCTTATTATTGTATAATTGTTATAATTATCTTATTAATTATGATGTTATAATATTTAATTATGTAGCATCTATTTAATATCTAATGATAAAAAAATCAACAGTAATTTTTTTTCAAAATTGAAAAATAAAAATGTTAAATGTTGAATACAAAAATATCTTTTATTATTAAAAATTTAACAAAATGGAAACATTGGAAACTTATGCATATCAAAATAACATACTTCTCAGATATTAATTCCAGTGTACATTGTTGTTCGTAAAATTACTACATTAGAAAAACAGCACTTGATGTTCACAAAATTCGCATGACAAAATATGCAATGATATATTAATGACTAGATATTTATTACATTCTTACAAAGTAGGTAGCCATAATCTGCAATGTGTATAGAAAAGACTTCACAGCAAATTTTTCCTACTGAATTTACGTTTGTATATTATTTATGATGCAAAACGTCATTATTGTACTTCGTATAAGAAGAAACATTTGAATATTAAATTTACAGACTTTTTTATTTACCTTATTACAGTATGGCTGTTGGTATTGGTCTAAGTATCAAGACTGTCAATAAAAAAGGGAACTTATATGGTCATATCTATCATAGTGTAAGACCTCAGTGTTCCTTCCCATCTCTAAGAAACAGAAAACCAATGTTATTGACAGAATCTATAAGCCCAAATCACAAATTCTTTGTCAAGAAATTCTGCTGCCCGCGATAAATTCTACATGAAATCTTTAGCAACATTGGAGGAAATATGAACAATCAGTTCGGTGATCATGGTTTTGGTCACCCTTGAAGCATCATTACAGATACCAATGATGAGATTGACGGATATACCCGTAAGCAAGAATGGCATCTTGCAATTTTTCGAATGAATCTCAGTTCATCATGATGATCATATGTATTTATGGCATCATGGAAAACGCACGATGTCAACAAGAATTTGATATCGTCACATTAGACTATCACTTGATGTTATAGTATAAGATCCATTGGATATACTTTATCCACGTGTTTGAATTTTTGTCCTTTTGAATATCAGCTGTTACATTTTTGATGCCCAAGATTATGACCTGTATTCGAGACCTCGGTAAATCTATATTTCAACAGGATTGTATATAATCCTGATGCAGAACATGTCGCATTGTTGCCTTGACCACCACATTTCCCAAATTTCTAGATAATGTGAAATATCTGGTAAGTACTTACCAGAAGTGATTGACACGTAACTAGACGCCAATATTGCACTTGATAAAGGGTGATATGGACTATCGTCATCATATAAACCCTCTAAACTTATTCGAGTCCATATCTGAGCGCTAAATTGTTATTAGTAATTGCCAATCTGATTTTTCATGAATGATGCTTCTGAATTTCATGAAAATTTAATAATTCCTTTTTTTTTCTATTCTAATGTATTTGTCAAATAAATATCATTCTTTTATTTACATTCCTTGATATGTAGCGAGTTTAATGGCCTTCAGTATAGATTTTTGAATTAAATACAGTTTTATTAATATATTAATGATTAAGTGCAAAAATAATTATTTAAATATATTTTTTTTTTATTTTAGGAATGAAAGATTCACAGTAAACAGATTTTCGAATTGAAGAATTTTACTAAAAACATGATATGATGACTTGAATTTTATAAATTGTTTATATTTTTTTTCAGAATAAAATTTATAAATTATGCGTAATAATTTTATTTAACTTATATCATACTTATACATATTTTAAACATTCTGTATATTTAATTGACAAGAAATAAGTTTTAGATCTAATTATTTGATTTCAATACAATATAAATATGTAAAATGCAGAAATAAAATTACATGCTTCTTCATTTAAATATCATAATATTTATAGAAAAATATATTTTTAAATATTAAGTAGTTTTTCATAAAGTGTGATAAGCATTTAACATTTAAAGAATATATGGCAATTAAAGTTTCAGCTTGGTGAAAGTACAAGACTTAATCTTTATGGAACCAACAATATTTGCAATTCTTATAAATAAAATGTAATTTATATGTTTGTTTAAATCAGTTTCGTTTTTGATTGCTGTTTAACAATCCACGTAAGCATTTCTAGTAACGTAAATATTTATTAAATAAAAAATGAATAAAAGTGTTTTTAGTGTCAAAGTACTCAATTCATCAGATAAAAGAGGAAAAAAAATATTGGACAATCTTATTTTTGTGCAAGAGAATAATTAACATACATATTATAAATTTAAAATCTTCAGAATACTGTAGTTAGACAAGTACACTCATAGTATTATATAAACTTGAATATATTTTTACCATGATATGAAAAAACTTTCTTTTTGAATAATTTAGAATAATGTGAAATTATTAGTATCTGTATATTTGGGTATTTATCCGTTTTTTCGAGCACCACACTAAATTATTAGTGATTACATTGAATAAATTCGAAAATGCAACTTATTTGGTTTATTTATTGCTTTACTTTGCGCAATTCCTCCAGTATCTACAGTTTAAAGAGGGTTTCTAGGTACTAGAATTATTTATACCCTAGTTAGGAATCGAACATATGAACTGTTGAAACGATGAATAGAGCCGTAACCGTTCAAATTAGTTGGGCAAAAAAATGACCCAGAAATTATGCTTTACAAATTTCCACAAAAAGCAATGCTACATCTTGTCTCCAAATTTACACGCCACATTATTAGCAAAACAGTAAGCTAATAAAACGTACGTAATGTCTAACAACGTGATTGCTTACCTTTAAATGAAGATAAACTAGCTACCTGCCAATCGTGAGAACGAAGTCTTTCCTAACTCTTGGCGTCTATTTTGCGAAATGATATGTACTTTATATATTTTTGAAATTAAGCTATAAATATACATCAAATTCGAGAAATTCAGCAGTGTTTCTGGAAATTAAAGAGAATTCAAATTATTTAAATTCTTACTGTTGCATACATTCTTTCAATACTGAAATGTATAAAATGTCAAAGAATGTCTCTTTACTAATGACTTTAAAGTAATCAATAAAATGTATTATTTTTAATGGAAATAAAAAAAATAATTTGCAGAAAATTTAGCCTGTTGTTAGTTTCCCAACTAATCGCTATCGGCATCTAATACCTTCTGTCAACTTATCTCCAGTTTTTCAATCGCCTTGCTTTAAAATTTGGTTGTTTTGGACTCAAAGAAGTCCATGAGTGCTTGGTGGAAATTTGCTTTATTGTGATCAATCTACCAATCTGAGTTCTTTAAACCAAAACTTATCTGTGTCTAGATTCATAGCAAACGCTTGACATATATGACGACTTGATGCAGTTGTTCATTTGCCAATGCATAAAGCAAGCAACTCTGACGATGTTTCTTGGATATTTCCATGTGTTTTCTCTAAGGAACGAGTTACAATTGATGAAAGCGCGTGAATAATCTTGCTTTCATAACGACTGGTATTCTCATTCGTTTAATTGCATAAAATTTCTACTAAAATTTTATAATAAGTGATCACATCGTTAGATATTATACTATGTATAAATGTAATGTATTTATTTTAAAAAATATCATTGAGTTAATAAATGAATTTGTAATACAAAAAGTTGAAGCATATATAAATATTAGTAATTCTTAAAGTATAATGGATTTTGTACGAATGAAAGGAAATTAGATCCTTGATCTTTGTGAAAATAAAATAAACATTTTCTATAGGTCTTTATACATTGTTAATAAATTAAAATTAATTTGAATATGACCTAATAGAAATATATAGTTTATTTATGAAGATTTAGAGAATATTTTATATATTTGAAATGTTTTCAAGATTTCATTAATCAAGAGCAATTTAAGGAGAGAGAGTGTGTTTATTTTTAAAAATAAATCCTTTTTTCTATACTTTAAAATATTGAATCATTTGATTTTTTTAACTTTGTTAGTTTTCACAGGAAATTCCTTTTATTATAGTTATCGATGGATATAGGCTTTATCAAACAATTTTTACTCAAAGTAAATATATAAGATTTTTTAAAATATTCTTCCTCTATTAAGGAATTTGTTTTTCTTGAACTAAATAAGTAAAGAAACTTAAATTTAATTTAGTTTAATTCGAAGTTTAGAGTTTCTGATGATTTTTTTAATAAATCTGAAAGTCTTTTAAAAAATCTTTCTGACATAGTTTAATTAGATATAATCATCAGTAATCATATCATGTGACGTGGTCACAAACATCATCCTCTGACTTAGTTTAACTAAGAATAATCATATGTAAATAATAAAATAAAATAATTTATAACTTATTAGTCCATAATAAATTACCGATGAGTTTGCTTTACTATTAATTTTAGATTACATCTGCAATGTTAAAAAAATTAATGGTTTTTGAAAAGTTCAACATGTGTTCACTTCATATGATTATTGTATTCATTTGAAATAAAATTTGTACATTTAAGTTTTTGCTATAGTTAAAAAAGGGTTTTAAATTTTATGGATTACAAATTAATAAACATTAATAAATTTCTAATTTAAGGATCAGGATATTTTATGCTTATTCTTTTTTTGCATAGAGATTTTTGTTTGCAATTATAAGAAAAGTTTAATATTTTACATATTTTGAACTAAAATGGAAGTATATTCCAAATATTTAAATTAACAGATTATTGCATTAGTAATTATATTAGGTTATAGAAATAAAAATTAATGCAATGTTAGTTAAGTGATAAAGAATTATTTGCATAGAACAATAATCGTTATTTTTGAAAAATAGTTAAAAACAACTAAAAATTCTTACTTCTTAACTATGAAAATCCCATTATTAGTGCATATGAGTTTCTCTCTAAGCCAATTCTTTTTAATTTTATAAATATATTTTACACAATTTTTTTATTTTCACTTTTTAAATCTTTACATAAATATTGTTACTAGAACATTTACTTGTGAAAATGTCGTCTGCATTTTAAAATGATGGTTAATCAATTTTATTTTAATATTATATTTTAATTAAAAAAGATTAAAATTAAGTTTTTTTTAATTATTTCTATATGTATTTTTTATAATTAATTTACTTTTATATTATATTTTTATATAGGAGAATATGTAACTTTTCAAATATATTATCTCAGACAAAAATAATAACAGCAGACGATAAATTACTGCAGACATATTTTTAAAATTAATTCGCACTGAGTTTATTGCTCGGTTGCTAATAATAAAGCATTTTCATTTCGTTTTTATTAAAATTTTATTTGTTTAAAATTAAATCAATATAATTCATACTCTTAAATAATTAATCACATTATGAACGAAGATTCAGAAGAAATTGAGTACTTTAATCAAGAATCTTCTTCCTCTTTTCTACATGAATATTTAAAACTGCTGAAAGATAATGCAGACATAAATGCTTTGCAAAAATATTTACCACTACTTACGAATTTCGAAGACACAGTTGATTCCAATTCAAAAGATTCCAATATTCTGGAAATTATTAACGAATGTCACCAAATAGTATTCTCTTTTATTTTGACAAATTCTCCTCAATGTGCAAAGGAAGAAGAAGGTATGTATTTAGAAATGATACTTCTTTTATCAATGATAAAATTAAAATTGATTACAGGAGACATAATAAATATCGAATTCAAAGATAATTTACTTAATATATTAAATTATGGCTGGAGTTTTTTTAAATTTTGCAACAAACATAACATTCTAAATAAATCTCTATATTATAATAATAAATGTTTTTACATAATAGAAAGATTTACTGATTCAAAAAGTGAAATTGATGCCTCTTTGAAGAAATTTCTTGTGGATAAAAAAATTATTTTAAAGTTGCATCATATTGAATGTCTGAGTAAATCTGGTAATTTGAATAAATGCAGTGAAATGCTTTTTTCATTCAAGAACCAAACAATTAATAATTCTTCATTTGTCGAATATTTTCTACGCCTTTGTTATAATGTTAGTGTGAAATATATAAAAAACGAACAATACAACGAAGCATTAGAATTATTAACTTCTTCAACGGAAGATTTAAGTACATTTGAGTGTTCGAAGGAAATTCGAATTTCCATTTTGAAAATATTATCTATGACTTATTTGCATTGTGATCCTGAACATAACTGGAAAAAATGCATGGATATATTAGATCAAGTCTGCGCAGAAACTCCAGATCTGTTGTTTATGTCGTGGAAACTAAAAGCTGCTCTTTTTTCCAAGAATATCAATATCATTCAAAAAGTTCTCATACAAATTAAGACTCTCAAAGAAATTTCAGTAGGATTTATTTTAAACATTGCTCAACAACTAAAGGATCAAGGGTACACACATTTAGCAATTAACACACTCGCTTCTTTCAGATACAGATTTGAAGCAAAAGATACACTGTTTTTATTGGCAACTGAATTGCAAATTCATTGCAGTACTATGTCTGAGGAGAAAGCTCGTGGTATACTCGATGAAGCTTTGCAAGTATTGAAAAGTAGGAAATTACATATTTCGAGCATCTATCCTCTTTGTAAAGTTGTTTTCTCGCACACTTCTGACAAATACACAAAGGGATCATTCAGTGAATGTGTAATGTGGTACGCAAAATGCTTAAATATGTTTGAAGAATTGGATGTGAAAAATAATATCTACTACAGCCTGCAAAGAAGAATTTGCGTTTGTTACATGAATTTGAAAGATATTAATAAAGCCAAAGGGAGTCTTTTTAAATTGGTGAATTCTCCAAATACAGAAGGATTTGATGTGTACTTAATACTTCGAATAGCAGTTTTAGCTGAAGATGAGAAGTTACTTGAACTTGCCTTGAAAAAATCAGGTAATCATTTTATTTTTAATATTGAATCATTTATTTAATTTTTAATGGACTTGACTTGTACGAAGAAAAATATACACGACATATCATGTATTATCAACAATTTCACGAAGAAAAATCTCATTTAAATTAAAAACTTTATTTTTAATATAATTTTTAATTGTTCTTATTTAAATAAACTGCCTCTTGTAATATAATTTAAAAGGAAGAAAACCATCTAGTGTGATAAAATTCTTTTTATCGAAAAGGAAAATTTCTAATATCATTTATCAAGCAAACTATTTGAAACTTCATTAATTGGTGCACTTAATCTTTATTATAATCTTTTCATGCAATTTAATAATTTATACGTATTTATAGTTTGGAACATATATACTGTTTTGTTAGTTTTATTTTATTAATTGTAAATCTTATTCTTTTTTATTTTACCCAGAAATTATTGATAACAATAGTTTCAACCAAGCTGTTTTAGCTTGCCTTGTGGATACTAATAAATGTGGAAAGAAATTGTTTTTGAAAAAAATGTTGGAAATGCTCTTCGAAAGATTCAACATGATGAGACGAATACAGCTGCCTATTCAAGCATTCCAATGTTTTGTTAGAGTGTATCTGGATAATATAAGTAAAGCATCTTTAAATTTTCTTAAAGAAAAATCGTGTGATCAAAATTGATTGACATATTTTTTGTAATAAATTACATTTATATTGTTGACATTAAAAAATGACAGTATCGTTTGTTTTCAATTTATGTAATGAAGTAATGAAATATTAAAAAGCTATAAACGGATTTGAGACTATAATTAAATAAAAACTATAAATTTTATTATAAACTGAAAATTATTTAAATATATTAATATTTATTTTAATTTCATTGATACAAAGAAAATAATGCCTTCAAGAAAATATAAAGGGTAAAATGTTAAAGGTAATTTACCAATAAAATGCATAAGATAGTGCACTAATGTTTCCCTAATACAAATTTGCTTTTAGCCGATTATTTTTATTAGTTGATTTTTGAGATTCTTTTGCAAACGTGCTATTGTTTCCAAGTATATTTAACTGAGAATTTTTATTAAATTTTTCATTTTCAATTTTTAATGCATGTATCTTTAAAAAAAAGTTTTAATTTTTTAGTTAAATCTTTTTTCCCACTGTAAAAGAGAGAGTCAAGAAAAAAAAATACTGACAGTACCAATATTGGCGATAAATAATTTGACTGAATTGTTTTTAATATCTGTAACAAACATTCTCACTCAAAACCCATTTTATCACACGTTTGCTTAGAGAATATCTTATCAATCTGTCGACTAGAACAGTTCTATATTACTTTACTCTGTGTATATGCACAAGATTAATTAAAAACATTGATAAAATTCTCAAGGCAGAATAACAATATGATGAGTCAATAAGCCCATCAGCATTTCAAAAGTAAAATAATTCTGCTTCTCCATGATGATTGATTGTTTTATAAAGTCAAACTGTAAAAGAGCGCATATTATAAAGCATTAAGAACAGAATCTGATTTAATAATAATTTTGTTTAAATTGCTTATAAACTAAGACTCAGTGACACGACCACCCTTATGGGGAACAAGGCCTTTTGTGCCTATATCTGTTTCCATGACCGAGGGCCCTTAGGTGAGAGGTATATATGTCGTGTTTAGGTATATATGTATGTTTAGGTGAGCAGTCTACTGTGAAAATAGTAGAGTTTCGTTGCCAAACATGCTTGGTACTCAATTTTATCGATCCACTGAAGGGATGACAAAAACTGAGTCGAGACCTTGGCAAGTCCGAGAATCTAACTTCGAATCTTTTCTAACTGTAACTGTTTGTAACTTCGGAAGCATTACTAATACTCCATTGGGTTTCTAAATTACTTATACAAATCGCAATAAGCTTTGTTCCCTTATTTTCTTTATTTAGTATAAAATAGACAATATTAAAAAGATTATTAACTTTTAATTTTTAATAAACCCTTCATTTTTTTTAGTTACAATTGCACTAAGTTTTATCTAGATGTTACGTTCATCTTAATTTCATTTACTACAATATTAAATGCCAAAATAATTGTAATTATACTTCCACTAAAATATTTTGGTAAACATTTTCATAACTATCAGCTTTACGTATTTGTCGAAGTTTAACAAATCTTAACATAAAGATTATTTAAATTATTTTAATTTGATATACTTATATACATTTAAAGTGCATAAAAAATTTTATTTTAAATTTGTAAGGAATGATTTCTATCGGAATACCTGAAATACAAACTTTAAACATAGGTATGATGTGTTTATAAATGCAAAAATTAATACTAGCTTCATTAATACATCTGTTGTTTGAAATATTTAAAATATAACTTCTGTGCGCACAGTTTATTTTGTATCTAATTATTGTGACTACTTATTCCTATTTTTTCTTTTTTTGTAGTCGATAATCATGACAAAATAATCTTTCTTTTGGAAAAAGCGTATGAATCTTTGTCTCAAGTAAGTATGGTCTCAAATTATTGTATAATACAATCATAAGCAAATCAATAAAAAAGAAAATCAAACTTCACTATTAATTCTTCAACAGATGTATATTTTTTATCAATAATAAAAAATAAATAATGTGAATAAAATTGAGTGATTTTAAAATTATTCATAGAAATTTGTTTCGTTTCTTTCGATAATGATTTAATTTGAAATTCAATAAATAGGTCCTTTTGTTTAAAAGTTAGTGCCCATAATTTCAAATTCAATTTATGTTAATTATATTAGAACTTATACATTAGCATTGAAAAAGTGTATGATTAAAAATAATCATTAAGTGTCCAAGAAAAGGAATGAATTAAGATAATTATTCGCAAGAAAGGGAAAGAAAAAGAAAAAACAAATATTTCATGTTATTATTTAAGAAAACAATTAAAAATTATAAACGAGATTTTACTCACAATACGATATTAAAAAAATACTAAATATTTTACTGACGAATCAGATAAATATTTTATTAATATCGAATTGAGTTATTTGTTACTCAACACAATTACAAGAATGTTTAATTATTTTCCTCAGTTTTTTTCAAATTAACATGTTACTTAAATATAAATAAACAATGATGTCTAAAATTATAAGAAATATTTTTGCTAAATCTTTAGATATCCGTTTTCAGTGTTCGAATGACTTTTTATCGTTCATCAAATTCTCATGACAGCCCACACACATGTTTTCAATAAAATAATCAAATTTAAAAACCTATATTGTGTTGACAATACAAGTTGGTACATAAAAAGTTACTTTTTCTAAGAAATCTGGGCTCAGATTGACTGTACGGTCACTCTTGGCACAATTTTCCAAAGTTGGCAATAAATAACATTTTCTGGCAACCCAACCAATTCTGACCAATTACATATAAGGGATCTCGACCAATGAAATATGGGGGATTCTGACAAAATGGGAACAGACTAAGGAAAAATGGAATATTTTGTTTATTTTCAGACCTCGCTTGTGCAGATTGGCGTGGTTATCAGAATTTTTGGCAATTTTTTGAAAAAGTCGCCAAGAGCAACCGAACAGTAAATTTTTACCGAAATCTGTAAAAGACAAAATTTAAATGATCGGCAAAATTTTTTTCAAATGAAAGATAGAAATTTTAAGTTTCAGCTAAAATAAGTGAAAATATTGTTCACTAAATTTGTACACAAAAACCGTTCATCTATACATTTCATCATGTACCTCAGGGATTTCACAATATTTTCTTCTGCATAATATTTTTCCCTTAAATTTGTTTAGTGACTGATGTTTTAAAAACATGTCTCTTGAAATAACCGCATAAAAAGTGGCATTGTGTCAATCAAAATCACACTGTGCCCATCAAATTCCCATCCAAAGTGATAGTGAAACGTGCTTTATAAATAAGACACACAAATCAATAGAGACATTTCGTTCGCAGTCATTACTGCCTTTTTATTAATTATGTTAATGATGTAGTAACAACTATTGTGCAACAAGCATTTTTAAAAGATAAATATGCTCATAAAAAAATTCCATGATTTGTACAGTTCGATATTCATAAAGTGATTCCATATTTATGATCGGAATCTCGCAGAGTTTCCAATAGTAATTGATGAATTATTTCCTCATCTTAAGATAAGGTCATGATCTATAATCATTCTGGAATTGTTCGTATTCTGAAGAGTCCATCTCTGAATTATAAAATTCTGATGAAAATCATGTTAAAAAATACAGAGATGCAATGTTTTCTTGTTTATATCATATTAAATATCTGACAAGTACTTAACAAACACTTCAATAATATAGTTACTTCTTTGAGGACTTTATTATTTATTCTGACTTTCTCGTCCCTTTAGAATGACCAATGTGAAACACAGAAATTTTTTTAGCTCTTTTCTGTATAAAAATTAAAAGTACTCAAACTTTATTTGTCAACACAAAATCTGTTATAATTTAATTTTTGAAGAAAATTCTTATTGTTTATTTTCGAAATAAAATAGAATTTTTTAATTAGTTTAGTGATTAAGGTAAAGAATAGTCTTTTTAATTTATCATCCCAAAACTTAAGGAGCATGCAAAGGAAGAGCGTTTTATTAGTTCTCTTGTCCGAAACTTAGTTTTTCCCTAAAACTAAAGCAAGTTATATGAATCGTAATACTTTATACATACAGCTGCATATTAAGATGTGTCACATCTTCTCCTTCTATTTTTTCTATGGTTTTTTTTTCTATAAACAGTTTAAGCTAGAAATTAATCGGCACCATTACTACCTCTAAGCCATATTTCTAGAGTATATATTATTTAACCTAAATATTTCCTATTATGTAAGTTTTAAGAAATTTTTTTAATTCTAAAAATATTAGCATTTATTCAAGCTTACATATTAATTAAATTTAGATCTGTGTTGATCTCTATTTTGATTTTCACAAAATAAATGCATAATTAATTAATACGATTTTCTCAAAAAATTCCAATAATCTCAATTAATTATTTACTTGCTGCCATAATCAGTCAAGCCATTATTATAAATCCTTAATCAAGCGACTAAATTTATTATTATTTACGGATGAAATTTGAAAACAATAAATAATATTAAAATTTGTAATATTTAGATTTTCTTTTAGGAACATGATGAGAAATCTATTAAAGCATCACAATGGTTTTTTCAAGTATCATGGAATCTCGCACTTAAACCTGAAAACAGAGATATTGAAGCATTTCAGTATTTTCTGTTGTCATGCAAATTTCAGAAAAAAGACAAAATATTGCCCATTCGTCTGAAAAAAACTCTCATGCTTTGTGCATCAGCTGGATTACATGCTGTCCGAAATTGGAATGAAGAGTATTCTAAATATGCCGAAAATAAAGAAGAACTTATAAGGTATGAGTTCTTAAGTGATTTCACATCCTAACTACTGTAATTTAACAATTGGAAAAAATTATGAAAACTGAATTTAACAAAATTTTTTTTTAAAGTTTTGAGAGCGTACATAAATCTTGTCAAGACAAATTCAGCAAAGTAAAGTAGTGGCAGGTAGTAGAAGCAAAATGAAAACTATTATGAGTATTGAGGTGGATTATTAAGTCTAAAAACTAAATGCTAGTAACCAAATTTACTAGATAGCTTAATCGGCATCTACATTCTCTCGTGTCAGCATTCAGAAGGTACCTTCATTAGCAGAACTTCTATAGCAGAGAAAAAATTCCCTACCCACTGGTCACAGATGATAATGAAATATTTGAAAGTGAATCTGTCATGATATAAGTAACCGTGTCAGGATTTTCTGCTGGTTCAATTGTAAATCTGAAAAGGAGGATCACTGGAGAGAAGTATAGAGAAGTTTTAACTGATAAGACCTTCCTATTATATAAACGTTGTTTCCTGAAAGAAATGTAGTCTTCCAAGATGATAACACTCATATTTAAGCAATGAGAATTGTCAAATTATAGTTACATGAACACGAAGATTAATTAAAACTTCCATCTTAGGTTCATCTTAGGCAAATGAGAAAAATCAGAAAACTCCTCAGCACTCTTAAATACTGAGAACTCTTTATATTTCTAGCATTCATTTTAGAGTGACAAATTGTTGCTATTTCGGAAGCAATATGTGTATTTTTGAGCTATTAAAAAGAATTAAACCCTAAATTAAAGCTTCTTTATTTATATATAAGTCTAAAACTATATAAAATACAAAATTAATCACTAAGCAGGATATTTCACTGATAACATTAATCATATAATGTTTTTCTCATTTCAGAGAAGTGTTAGCTGTAATCAATGAATGTAGAAATTTAGATAATTTGACAAATCATTCGCTGATGAACTTACTTTTTCTGTATGAGTTTGAGACGATACTGCAAATGAAAGATTCATCAAATGACACCATTCTCAAACGAATGCTTCAACAACCACAAATAGATACGTCTACACTGCAGAATTCTGCTGCTATAGTTTTCGTAAGCATTTATTTCTCAGTGAATTCAAACACGGATGTATATATATATATGCATGGATATATGTAAAATTTTTTGCAGGAACACTGTAAAGATAATTATAAATTAACAACAATGATTTTGAAAACTGCTATCGTAAAAGAAATGGAGAAAATGCATCCAGATTATCATACAATCAGTAAAATCTATCACAATCTGCTTCAAGTATGTAATTTTTGTCATTTATTTAAAAAAAGAATATTCTAATAATCATTAAGTTTTCTACTTCTATGGAAATAAGATGTTTTTTATATAATATTTAAATAAAAATTTATATAAATAAGAGATAATTTTTCATGTGTCTTTTTATATTTCCCATAATTTTATCGCAAAAGACAGATATGTTTTTACTTATACTAAATGAATCATAATAAATGTTATAACGTTTTATTCAAAGGTTTTATTTAACTCTCAAGATAACCCCTCAGTCGAAGAGGAAACGTTAGAACTCTGCAGAGAGCTATACGAAAAGCTTGAAGAAGAAGAAATTTTACGAGAATATCCTCAGACTGAGGTATACATCGCAGAAAAATATCTATTATTTATAAAGAAATATAAAATTGCTCTAATTTTAAGCATTATTTTTATTCTCATATTTGATTAATATATTCAAAAAGTTTTACATTCACTCTTTAACTTAAAAAAAAAATTGAAATCAATACTTTGATTTTTAAAAATCACAAGAATTAAATGTCTCCAATTTAAAGAATTTTGCATAACATCCTGTTGTTGCTGTTTATCCACTTAATATTTGACATACACTGCCTGACGTAGAAAATGCAACACCATGAAGTTTTGGTCGTATAAATATGCAAATTTCGAAGATTACGCAGTGGAACATGTTATGCAAATAATGTAAAATGCAAGTTGGTCATGTGATTATCGCGCCAGATAAAAGGGATAAAAACGGCAGACAAGCCGACAGTCTTATCTCTTTGCTGCTTAGGAAATCCAGTATTTCGGAAAGTTAAAAGCTGCAGAAGACACGTGTGGATGAAATGATGACTGGACGACGACATCAAAGACAGTTCCGGCAAACGGACGGTTTTGTGAGAGGTCGAATTGTAGGCTTACGTATGGCTGGTTAGTCCTACCGTAGTATTGCTGCTGAATCCCACTTGGATGCATCAACTGTGTATATAATTTGAACCAGATGGGTGAATGAACAAAATGCTACTAGTCGCATAAGACCAGGTCCACCTAGATGGACAACAGAACGGAAGGATCGACGCATCCGAATTGCAGCTATGGCGGCCCCACAATCAACATCTCTTGACATTCTGCGCTATGTGCAGCCAGTTCTGGATGCTCCAATATCTGCGAGAACAGTTGCACGACGATTGGCTGAAAGTGGCTTGCACACACACCACCGTTTACGAAGACTGCCATTAACGCCAAGGCACTGTAGGGAGAGATTGCGATGGTGTCATCAACAAGCCACTTGGATGATTGAATAGCAGAATGTGGTGTTCAGCGACGAGTCTCGGTTCTGTTTGACTAATGATAGTCACAGGGTGTGAGTCTGGAGGCGTCGGGGAGATCTCATCCAACTCGACCACTATTGTTGAACGCCACACCACTCGTCAAAGTGGAATAATGGTTTGGGGTGCAATCAGCTACGATAGCAGATCACCCCTAGTACGCATCAAAGACACATTGACGTCACGACGGTACGTTGATGTGGTACTGCAACCTGTTGTGCTACCATACCTTCAGCAGCTGCAAGATAGCATTTTCCAGCAGTATAACGCAACATCGCACACGTCACTAGTCAGCAGACAAGCCTTGCAGAATATCCAGTTGCTTCCTTGGCCTGCGATGTCTCCTGATCTTTCCCCGATAAAATATATCTAAGACGGGATTGGACGTCGTTTGTCTGGTATACCCCAGCTTTCGTCGGAGGACGAACTGTGGAGAATGGTTTAGGCCATATGGGCTTCTATCCCCCAGGACACCGTCCGCACGTTTATAGACGCTCTACCTCACAGAGTGTCTACTTGCATCGCCGCGAGAGATACTACTTACTGATTATTTGCATATTTCGTCAATCTATAAATTTATCTTTTTGTAAATAACATCACTTATTTATATATGCATACTCTGACAGTGTATTAATTTTTATCACATTCTATCCAATATTTTATGGTGTTACATTTCGTATGTCACGCAGCTTCAGAAAGTTGTTGAGCCCCAAAACATTTATAATTATAAAAGGATTGGATATTAAGTCTCTCTTAGTAAGTTTGATGCAACCTTGAGTACAATCCAGTGAAGGTAGATTAGACTGACATTTAGAGAAAATTTATATCAGGTTCTTCACATCCCTTATCAATTGAATTACTTTAGCCAAGTAAGGAAAATTAAGACAATTTGAATTTTTAATGATATCGCGTCAGAGATTACATACTCTCATAACTAAAATGTATTATATAGAAAAAAGCAAATACCTTTTTTTCATTCGAAATTTAAAATTATAATAAATAATTATATACCTTAAGTGACGACCATGCAATTTAGGAACATTTAATTTTGCTATCGACCTACACATATATATGTTTACATGCAAGAGTAAAGAAAATATCTATCTGTCGAACTCCATTTGGTTCTGCTAAATGGCAGAGGGCGCTGATTCTTGTTACAATTTATATAGCTTAGTCATTCTTGCTTCTTTGTTGCATAGTTGTCAGGGAACCATGTTTTTCAGATAGGATCGACTTAATCGGCCCAATATGAAAAGCATGAACTTTTTATTATTTCTTTTATACTATTAAATATTTTTTTTTTTTAACTTTTCAACAGCGTATTCATTTAGAAGGTGTCAATATCTTCGCTGGAGCCAAAGGGAAAAGATCCCTTCTTAGATCTAATCCTAAATAATTTATTTAAAGAAAAGAAATCTTATCCATGAGTAATTTGTATTTATTTTTCGATTTAGATTTTGTGGACAATGATCAAATGTTGGAATTGTGGAATTTTCAAGCTGACTGCTGGCTTTCACACCTCCGCAAATCAATGGGGCTCAATGGCTATGAAATTCTTATCGAAATTGGACGGCCTCAAATCTGTTCATGAAGAAAAAATGAAAAAACTTTATTCGCTTTACTTTCCGGACTCGAATTATTAAAAATATTTCATAATGTACTTCAGAAACTTTTCGAGCAATTTTCGTACATTTACAATTAAATGACATTTACTTTGAACCATTCATGTTTTTGTAAATGTTTCAACTTTTCTGTTCCAAAACTGTGTATAAACACTATAATTCAAAGAAAAATAGCTGTCTTAAATGGTAAGAAGAACAC
>JAPDSC010160077.1:7576-27814 GCA_026290005.1 Latrodectus geometricus
TATGGGGATATGAGTTGTCAGTAGGATTTTTTCAATTTGTCGTTAGTATCAATTGTAATGCAATAATGCATTACTATGATTCTTTAACAATTTTTTTGTGTGGCTTTTACTAACACAACAGTTGATTCTGAGTCAAGCGTATTGATTTTCAGAACTGAAATCAAACAAGTTTACTATGGTATCTAAATATATATATTTATAACATCACAGAAATATACTTTTATATAATTAGGTTGTCCCAAATCACCTATTGTTTCATAATATTAGTGCATTATGGTTCTGAATGCAACAAAAGTAAGCTTTTTAAGTTTTTCCAATTTTGAAGGAAAAAAAAAGTGTTGTTTTAATCATGTGTTAAAAAATTTTACAGGTAGGGTAAAAGGATTTTAATCAATGAATATAATTTTTATGAAACAAATTATGAAAGTGTTCAGGAATTGATTTCACTATTTGGGTATTCCATGTAAAGGTTTTGAATTTTGAGGGTGGAATTTAACAAATATTGTGTTGTCATATTCTTTAGTTTAATATAAAAATGGAATATTTTAAAGCTTTTAAATTTATTCTGATCAAGCATAAAAATAACTAATGTAAATTAAAAATGTTTTATGTTAAACACTGAAGTTTTTTTTGTTAACAGCGGACTAACACTTCAGCACAAAAAAATCAGAAACTACTATTCATTTATCCTCACCCGATGGACACTTGTGAATATAGTCACTGAGGCAAGAAGCCTTACCTACGGCATACCAACACAAACCCTTTTATTGCGTGTGCCACATTCATTCATCATTTCAATAGAAAGGACAAAGAAACAGAGAAAAAAGGAACATTTTTGCCAGTCGAGCCCGAGCCTATGATCCAGGAACGCTCACCTTTCAGCCATCAGCTGCTGAATACATTGTTTTTTTTTTAAATCTGCATAACAATATACAGTAAAGCTAATAATGCATATATTATTCAATATTAAACAGATCAAACATTATTTTAAAAATAACTACAAAGAGAAATATTATAGTTAAGTTCGAAAAAATCCTTAAAATTTTCTTATGAAAACTAATGGAATACCAAAATTATCTTTAAATATTTCATATTAAGAAATATAAGCCCTGACGGAAGTCCAACAAAATGAATTAAAAAATTGTTGTGCTTCGTTTTGCTAAACTGTAGATTTAGCATTTCCATAATTTCTTCACAATCAAGTATCATAGTGAATACTTTATAATATGTATCTAGTGTCTTTCTTGACAGACACTTGGCACTAGCCCTGTATTTAAAAGGACTGAATATGTAGCTTGTATTCGAATGTTTTAAGCTATTTCGTACTGCCAACAATAATTCGCTTTAAATATAAGATTTTTAAATAGTTTGAAAATATTTCTCAATAAAATAGGACTCTAAAACCTATTGCACTTTATTGAAAGTTATTTAGGTTCTTTTAAAATTGACTTTTGATCGGTAAAACAAAAAGGTTGTCATAATAATGAGAAAAATTACTTTAAAATTAGGGGTTTATTTTTTAACTTTTTAAAGATAAATTTTTTTTTCATTACAGTTTAAAAAAGAAGAGTGAATATACATTGTAAAATTCAGTTTAAGAATTTCGAATTAATAATTGAGATTCAGTTTTGTACAGACAGCGAATATTTTGATTAAAATTTATTCATATCTTAAGAGAGGGGTAAAAAGTGGATTAGATAAAAATAAGTAATCAAATTTTACAATGTATATGTATAAAATTAAAATTAATCATTTTTGTTAAATTAATAATTTAAAAATTAGTATATTTAATGAATGCAATTTTTGAAGTGTTTTAAAATTATGATTCCTTTACTTTGTTTATTCAATTAAAAATAATCAAACAATTGGGTTAATCAAGTAATATTTTAGACTTACAAATTTATAAACAAAAATAAGAATCAATGTAAATTTCAATAAGTAATAGCAAAGTAATTAAACTGGAAATTATTCCAGATGTTTTGTGTTTACGTATCATTTTGACACCCCGTTCTTAACAACGTAAGTGTGTTGGAAGATTTTTTGAATGTCCACTGAATATGAATTTTGTTCTGGGGTGACTTTTAATAGGTAGTGAACGATGTTCACGTGTCGAAAGCGAGGCAACTAGGAAAACTTCGGAGTGCCATCCAACAAAAGTATCTTCAGAAAATCAGAAGCCCAACATTAAACTCCTTTTCAACGGTGGCTGGAATCTTACCTAAGACCTTTCTGTTATCGAGTAGGTTTCCCGACTGATCAGTGTGGCAACCTACACACCATAAAAGTTGAAATTTGTAATTTTTAAATTTTAATGTTTACTATACTCCGTTATAAATGATTACTAAAATTCCGGGCCTTTTTTTTTACCCGAAATCCTAGCACTTAAGGAGTATAGTATCAATTGTACAATCATATACAAAATTTCATAGAAAATGCTCAAAATGTCGCCCAGCTTGCATCATGCAGTTGACACTGGTGAAAGAACTATTGGAGCGACCTCTCAAAAATTCCTGGTGTCGTAATTATTTTGTTTGCGTCAACAGATTCTCGCCAGAAGATCTTTAATTCCTCATGCGTCTCCTACACTACAGATTGCATGAGTTCCTGAGAAGAAAAATTGTATTGGAGGGTTTGGAGAAGCCAAGCTACATATCACGTCCGCTCCTTCGTGCTGGGTATGGGTCATTTACGAAGTTACGTAGAGGACTGCAAAAATGTGGTGTGATTCCATCGTGTATAACGCACATGTCTCTCTGGATGGGGAATAGAGTAGTCAGTAAGAAAGAAAAAGAAAGACAAACACATAGAATATTCAACATTCAAAGTGACCATTAGGAATCGAACCAAACACCTCATGTGTGTGGTACTGACGTGTGGTTAAGGCTGTGGCGGATAGGCTTATTTTTTGCGTCCAAGAGTGAAATGCTACCCACTGTTCTAAGGTAAATGATATTGTTTGTCTAAATAAGTACAATCACCCCTCTTGATTGCAAAAGAATTAAGAATCACAAGTATCTATCTATATATGTTATATATATAATTAAGGTTCTTGTAAGCATTATATGTAAGAAGCTTGTTTTAATAGAAAAAAATAACTAAACACAATCAAATGTCTCATAATTTTGTATCATTATCAAAAAATAGATTAACATCTAAGTTGAAATGTTCTCCTTTAATAATTTTTTTTCTAATGGCGGGCACCCTTGAGCAAGTAAGTACATTTGCCCATTCGCCGCAACAAGGCTGGACACTGCTACTCATTTTATCGTTACCCGGTGGGCACCTGTGAACCAAGTCACGGAGCTACGAGTAGCATCGCCCACGCCACACCTCCACAAACCCGTTTATAGGGCGGGCCACATTCATCCATCATCTGAGGAAAGGACGAAAAACACAGAGAGAGAAAGAGAAAGTACATCCATGCCCGAACCAGGATTCGAACCCAGGTCCTCCCCATCCGTAGTCAGTTGAGCTAACTATTAGACAAGTTAGGCGGCTCCTTTAGCAGATATAATTTCAAAAATCGTGTTTCACATGATTACTTATTTTCAATATATTACTTACTTATTTATTAAAATATTTTCATATGATTACTTTATATTGATTGATTGTACTTATGTGTTTTATTTCTACCTACTTATAACTACTGAATATAGCCAGATACTTTGTATATCAGAGCAACACTATGGGAAAATTTGAGACAGTGTATTCCCATATTGAATATGAAGTAAAATATTAAAACAATTGTCAATCTGTCAATCATTAGCATAAATACGACATTCAATTGAATTTAAGCTTTGTGACAGATTTTGGAAACAATCATTTTAAGATCGATGCTTCTGATTGATGATCAACTGATTGAAATCGATTGATGATCAGTTCTGATGATCGATCATGAATATTGTATCGAATTTTCTATATTGTAAATATGAGAATGATACATTATTTCATCACATTATCTGCCTTCTTATGAGATTTTCTGCACTGCAAAATATCAATTTGTTATTAATTTTCTAGTTTTAAATATAAATTGTAAACTTTCATGCCATAATTTCAATTCCGTGATTTGTCTAAGAACATACATTTTATGAATGACATAAGACCAATGACAAGAACAAGTTAAGGAGCCAATATAAGAGTTTTATGAGCCTAGGATTTCATATTCATTTTCGAAAGGAATTTCATAATGTTAGCAAATTTTATGTTTCTTAATATTGCTATATAATGAAGTTACAAAATCAATAATTTTAAGAAGACCTTACCAAGTTTCATTTCTAATTTAATGAAGGCCTAATAATATGATTGTACTACCCAATTTATTATCACATGTAACTTAAAATGAACTATCTAATGTAAGCAAATATGATATTTCTTAGTAATTCCGTATAACCAGGTGACTAAATCAATAATTTTAAGATGACTAAGCTTCATTAGTTTAATGAGGAGTTTATGTTACACTTGTACTACTTAATTGGCTGCCAACTATAAATTAAAATGAATTTTATAATATCAGAAAATATGATGTTTCTTAATACTTCCTCATAACCAGATGACAAATTCAATAATTTTAAGATAATTTTACCAAGCTTCATTTCCAGTTTAATGATTGGCTTATGATACAATTGTACTACCTGATTGACTTAAAATGAATTATATACTGTAAGCAAATATGGTGTTTCTTAAAATTTTGATATAATCAAATAATACAATCAACAATTTTGAGATGAATTTATGAATCTTCATTACCAGTTTAATGAAAGGTCGTTGTAAATCAGAGTTAGTTTACTTTACAATGATATAAATCTATTTACAACGGACATGTAACTGCGATTGCTTTTGTCTGACACCCAGTTCTCACATTTATCTGTGGCAGTGACAAATTTTCAACCATAATTTGGCTTTCGTGGTTCTTTATAGTAAAATTATTGAAAATTCTGTACTAACTCAACCAAATGCGGTTCCAAGAAAGTTTACAAGTATTGGAATACAATACAAATTAAAATTTGTTAATTATTGTAATATAAATAACGGAAAAGACGATACCAGACGTGCAGTCAAATTCAGCATTTCAGTATGTCAAAAAAATAATGAAGAATTTATGTGTGGTATTTTTATGTTATATTTTACAGTTTATCATTTAGTGCCGTGTAGTTGTGTCAAATTTAAAAAAAATAAATATAGTACAGTTACTATGTATAAGTTATGATTAATTACAAAGCATGATTAAGTACAATGGAAAAGAGAAAGTTTACATTAGAACAAAGCATTTCAGAACCCCTTTTTCTGCGTTTAAGGAGCTTAATCACAGCTACCTGCTTCAAGGTTTGAAATAAAGTGACAGAGTGAAATGCAAGCAGAATGTGATTTTAAATGAAAACAATGTTGTGTGTTGGTGTTAAAATATCTTCATATTCTTAACTGTAAGCCTAAATTTTAGACTAATCTTAAATTGTTAATCATTCATACGATTATTACACCTTTCATTCTGAAGCAATCTTTCAGATTTGTTAAGAACAATCTTTCATATCTAATTTATATGTATTTAAATCTCAGAAAAGCCACACATCTTAATCAGCATTACAATTTTTTAAAACAACTTAATTTTTTCTTAGGATTTTATAATTTGCTCAGAGGGAATTATGTTCTTTGTCTGGTGCATTTTCTATATCATTATTGTATGATAAGGTCTTACAAGTGAACACAGTGTTATGCCTCATTATTTCATAAATTACTAAATTTAATTTTTTTGTTTGTATAGTTTGGCAACTTAAGAGTGTCTCCAATGAGTTATATAAATGTCTATGGTCTATTTGGTTGAAAAAGCAGATTTATTGTTCTGTTGATATGGCGGCACCTCCAACAAAGGAAGCGGTTGTCACTTCGGCAGAAACTCCAACAACAGATGCGGATATCACGGTTCTGAAAGTGGGTGGAAGAGAAATTATTATGAGGCGGATAAAAATTGAAAATTTTGTTTACAATTTGCTCGCTTATACTTACCAGAAACATTTCAAAAAGAACGCTCTTCCAGAAGGGATCTCCATGGACTTTACCATAAAAGATAATGACAACTTCATGTTGTGCATTGGCAAATATCTTGAAGTGGTCAATTCACAACAAACTGACGCTCTACGTCCTCTCTGTGATTATGTGGTCGGAATCATGCCACACACAGAGAAAGCTTTCGTCGGCTATTTAAAGTGGAGGTGTTCAAAGATAAAATACGACCACAGATATAAATTCATATGCATGTGTTCTTTGGTGTCTCATTTAGTCCTGCATTTCTTCCAGCGGAACTGCTTTCGATTTTCCACAGCCGCAGCAGAAGCATTAATTGGAATAATAAAAGACAATGATCTGATTTTCTCTGAATTTAGAAGCAATATTCTGTTCGATGGAGTTGCAAGTTTCTGCTTGGAAGTAGAGGCCGACCCTAGCAAACTAGACCCAAAAACGCTCATACATGATATGTTTATTGATTTCTTGACTAAATTCAAGAGTCCTCCAGATGAAGTGTGGCAAGATAAAAAGCCCCAGCAAGAAGACGATTCTAATGGAAGCACTACTTCAACTGCAGAATTTTCAAAACGTACTCCAGAGTATGAATTTCCCTCTATTGGTACTCCAAAAAGTGATACCCTGACTTCTATTTCTTCTGCATCTTTGGAATCTCTACCAGCCTCAACTTCAGGCCCTGAGAAACCAGAAACTCCCCCTAAAAGTCCAAGCAGAATGGAGGTGGATACGCAAGATAATGGTATGTGCAGTCTGTGCAATCTTGACTGCAGACCCCATTTGAAGAGCTTTGTTGATGATTTTTTAAACAATTATTCTTGAAGTGAATGTTCTGCAGTTTTTATCAAACTTTCACTTTTACTATTTTCTTCAGATGCATCCGAGATTTCCCATGAAAATGCTAGTTTATGAAATCTTTTAACAATACTTGTGTTTGAAGTTCTAATATTTATTTCATAATAAAATCTAGTTTGTTCAACTTAATAGTTTAATGCTATTCACTTCACTTTTATAAATGACTTTCTCCAATTTTGATGTAATTATTAAAACCGTTATTATGAATATTTTCTAGATCTTAAAAAAAAAATTTTTAGTTCTCTAACGATTTGGTCTCTAAATAAAATTTTAAGTCTAGTAGGTTTGACTTTTGTTTTTGAATAAAAACTAGAATCAATTAAGAATAAGATTTAGACATTTTAATATCTATAGAAATTTAACATAAATTTAAGTGGAAAAATAATTTTGTCGAGTTTTACGTAAAACTAGAGATTTATTTATCATATTGTGGAATTTTGATTTTAAGTTACTTTTATTTTTAATGGTTTATTAAGGCATTTTATAATTAAAACTTTTTTTTATAATTTTAAGATATTGAAGTTCGAACTTTAATGTATATGTATAAATAACATACTGCTTTATTTAAAAATATATCTTAAATTTGAAGTAATTTCAATTTTTCCTGAAATTAAGTTCTTCTAAAGAAGCACCTTTCTACATCAAAGTAATTTTAAAGAATTTCTTATTAAATATACACTTTACAAGGGAAGGAAAAAAATTAGATTATTAAAATTTAACCTGGGTAACTCCATTTTAAAGATTTTCAGAATAATAAAATTTGTTTCCTTCACAGTTTATGGAAAGAGCATAGGTTATGAAATAATTTCCATATTCTAACAGGTAAATACAATGACTCAAATCATTTAGTTTTCATATACATGTGTGTTGCAGGTTTTTCGTTAACCTAAAAATCAGTTTAACTTTAGTTAATTTGGCCGGAGGTGGAATTTCGTCGCTGCTAAATTTGTAATCCATTTTCAGAGATTTTAATGGTCAATGGTGGCGATAAACAGAAACTGCTTCAATATAAGTTTTTACAGAAAAAAAACATTTATAGAAATTGGTTATAGGGATTGTTTTCTACATGCTAGCTGATTGTAGATACAACAATTAGTTTTTACAGCAAATGGTTTGCACTCTGATCTTCGTTTAAAAACGTTGAAGAAACTGTTCTAAAAAGCTTACAAAATGACATAATTTAATTCTTTGTAATTAAGTGTATTTTGAAAAAAATTCACATTGTATTGATTAAATGTCTCATAAAATAGAAATCTTGCGACTTTTTATACGACAAAATTTTTTGTATGTTTTAAGCTTTTCAATCCATAAGTTTGTAATACCTAAAATGCTTTATTTTGTATGAAACATCCTTTGTACAAACTAACTAAAGAATTCTACATATCACGGTAATGTGATTAGATGTTTGCCAAACTTATTCATGAGGAGTCGAAATATATTTGTTATTTTGTTTATAAATGAGAATTATTTCAATTTCCACAGGTATATTAATAATAGTTTCAATCACTATTAAAGAATATAATTTTGCTTTTATAATATATTTATTTGTATGCATATATATTTTAAAAATTGGCTGAGTTATGTAGTTCAGTTTTGATTATTTTTCTTTCTACGACTATTTTTTTTAGACAACTGTTTAAATCAGTGACATCAATACACTAGTATTGAGACAAATGATATATTGAACCAATAGTGTAGTTCTAACCATTCATGATAGTTGGCTGGATGTAAGGTGTATTGAGATAAATAATTGGCTGAAACTACTCAAATATGAGATCGCAATGAAGAAAAAAAATGTATCGTTTTGAGATAATGTCGTACAAATTCTCATCTGCTAAAATAGTCAAATTAACTATAATTAATTCATATATTTAGAATACAATTTAAAATTAAAATTACACGAAAACATTTTATGCCATACGAAAGGAGTGATCTATTAAAAAATCTTTGTGTCCAAAAATAATTTCTATATTTTAAAACTTTATTCCTTAAGGACACAAAACAATTTTTCAGTTTTTTTGGAATAAACACAATAACACGATGTGTAGATTATTTTTAGTTTCTTACTACGAAAAAAAGCTTAAGAAAATCGTTAATTCAATTAAAAATCAGAGAAATTTTGAAATTATTTTACAAAATGTATTTTCAAATTAAAAGAAGTTTGGAAACAAAATTTAAATAAATAATATTTAAAATTAATTTATTGAAAATGATAAAGTTTTTAATGCCTTTTATCAAACTTCCAAACATGTGTAGTTTTTTTTTTAACTAGAGCAAGCAATATGGAGTACTTAAACCAATATGCATTTCATTAAAAAAATTGTGAGAAAATTTATTTAAAAGTTTGTTATGTAAATTAATGCAACAATTTAAATTACATGTGCCAAAGCTTTTTTTATTTAAAGTTATATTTTTAACGGGGTAGCATTTATTCATAAAGATGCATTTTTGTTTTCTCGAGAGCAAAAACAATTCAAAGTTTTGCATTAAATTATTAATATTTCCAAATGGAAATTCTTGTTTCGTTTCAAATTTTTAAATAGTCCAGTTAAACAGAAAGCTAATTGTATCAGACGGTAACACATCACGGCTTAACGATATTGATCTATTAAAGTTTTGTCCCTTTCTGTGACTGATATTAAAAATTATAAATTTTGGCTTTTTTTCTATTGTTGGTACAGATGATTAGTAACCAAGTTAAGTCGTGATACAACAAAATATTTTTCGTCAAATAGTTGCATAGGCAATTCATGTGTGGCATAAGTTTTTTGTAACTGAATACATTTCATAATAATGCAATGAATATTTAATACCAGTTAGTGTCCTTGATCAATAAAAGTGCCGTTTTCTTGTCCGCCAGGTAAACGTTTCTATATACTCTAAGACCAAAATTACTCTACCGAAATTATCTTTATATAAGTTTTGTGTTAATTTTGCACATTTCAGAGTGGTGGAATGTCTAACACACAAATGTAAGCAATCTTGAGAGAAAGGAACAATTGAATAATTGAATTGAAGGATAAAATGTTACTCAACCGTCAGAACTCTTCTTAGTTTGACTTAAAATGTCTCAACTTGACTCAAAACAAATATAAAAAACAGCTATTGGATTTAAATTTAAAGATGTTTCTGATTCTGTGAAACATGCAGACACAATCCTATTGTTTCTACTTTTAAGAGAAATTTCTGAACTAGAAATTCAGGTTATAATAATAAATGGGGCAAGATGAACATTTTAAATAATTTCAAAATTTATAATAATGAGAAATTCCAGTTTTTTTCATTTATAGCTGCTAAGTTATTTCAAAACAAAGAATTTCATTCAGTTTTAGATTTTATTGAATGATATTTAGAAATAATTACCCTAATATTATATCAAAAAGATTTCATGGGTAAATGTTGCCTAAAATAATGTTTCTTTAACAAAACACAATTTAAAATAATTGATTAAAATCAATAGAAATATGTTATCAGATATTCAATAACAAATTTTAAATTGACCTTTATTTGCAATCAGAATTTATTCAATTTTAAGTAATACTTCAGCTTATTTACTCAAATTGCAACAATGCGAAAAGTATTCGACTATTTATTTTCCATAAATTCTTATATCAAAATTTCTAAATACTTTTTAATTTTGTGCAACTGCACGATAAATATTGAGAAATACATTTGGTCTACCTTCACGTTTTGAAGAAAATTTCTTATTTTAACTACCGTTTGAGTGCTGAAGAGTTTTCTTATGTATATGCTAAAAGTGAAGAATGAAATGGGTAGTAATTTAATTAACAAAACTAGAAAAACGCTATCACTCTTCTCCGCATATTTAGCGCATAAAAAGCGAAGCGCGATAGCGCTTCTCCGCAGTCAAACGGTTAAGAGCCATGTCGTAAGTAAGAATGGAACCCATGAGCTGTTAAATCTAAAATAGCTTTAATAAAATTTAATTTTTGATTATTTAAACTCTTGCACTTTTCAATTTTTTAAATATAAAAACGTTCTCATTAAACTTGTTTTTGTTTAACAATTATTAGATTTAATTTTGAATAATTTGCAGCTATTAAAATCTCAAATTTGTTATCAGCTAAACAAAAATCATTTACTTTGGTTTTCATTTGAAATGATCTAACGAATTCTAATGAATAAGATTATTCTTTACATTGCTTTTGTTGCAAGAATGAGAAATTTGCACATCAAAATAAATATTAGTGATATTTAAATATTTATTATAAGTGTCAAGAAATAAAGTTAAGCCGCGTAACGAATAATATTGTTTAAAATTTAAATAAAAATTCTTTGAATTTAAAACTTATAATTAAAGTTTATCTTTTTTTGTAATCGGATATTAACAATATCAGTATAAAGAATAAAACTAATGAAAAGTCATTCCTTATTTTCAATAATCATATAATTTTAATTAATGTAGTTGAATATTATAAACAGAAAGTGAGAATTTATTGACAAAGCTTTCTTTTCTGATGAAAAACAATTTTATTCCATGTCTACGCATTAAGCAAAATTGAATATACTTCATAACGAAGATTGCTAAAATGAGGAAAACATATAAATAGTGCTTGTTTGGGTTATTCGTAAAATATTTCAACCCCAAAATGGCTACTAAAAAACGTAAAGTTGACTCAGAGTGCCGCGCTTTTAATGATGAATGGACATGGAGATATTTTTTTGTTGTAAAAGATAAACCAGTGCGTCTTATCTGCAATGAAGCTGTAGCAGTCTTCAAAGAATACAACATTTCACGTCATTTCAAATCTAAGCATAAGAATTCCAATTACTAAGCAATGTCCAAATAGGGGAAAAATAATGCAAAAAGTCTTTGTAAAAATTATCAGGCCATTAAAATTTTTTCAAGAAGGTAAACAGTATTCAAGAATCAGTTACACATGCAAGTTACATTGTAGCATACACAATATTGGCAAAAATAATAAAGCTTTCAGTGATGGGGAGTTCGTTAAACAATGCATGCTCCAAGTTTGTGATGTTTTATGTCCAGACAAGAAAAATAATTTTGAGACTGTAATCTTATCTCGAAAAACGGTGACTTCTAGAATGGAAGCCACCGATAAAAATTTGGCATCACAATTAGAGTCAAAGATTGGCCAGTTTAAACTTTGTTCCATAGCTATGGATGAAAGCACTGATATAAATGATACTGCTCAATTAGTATTATTTATAAGCGGTTTTGATGAGAACTTTGAAATTATTGAGGAACTGGCGTGTATGCGTTCTTTAAAGAGAACTACAACGGGATATATTTTTCTTGAATTTCAGGAAGGGCTTTTAATTTTGAAAGTTCCTATAACAAATATATGTAATATTATGACCGATGGAGCACCAAATATGACAGGAAAAAATCTGGATTTCTTGGACTCTTTAATCAAAACTATCCCGGGAACAATGTTTTTCTACATTGTGTTATACATCAAGATGCTCTATGTAAATCTGCATTGAATATGAAACCCGTGCTTGATATAGTCGTGAAGCTTGTAAATATTATTCGATCTCGTGGGATTACTCACAGGCAATTTCGAGATTTTCTTCAGTCAGTGCAATCTGAATATTCTGTACTGTATTACACGAAAGTAAGGTTGCTTAGTACAGGATGTGTTTTCGAGCGAGTATGGCAGCTGAAAGACGACATTGTGTCGTTATTCCATGAGAAACAGTGTTCTGCGGAGTGCGAAATGTTAGAAGGTGCAAAATGGCTTTCAGACTTTGCATTTTTCACAGATCTTCTTTGTCATATGAACAACTTGAATGTCAAGATGCAAGGGAAGAATCAATTTAACGACGATATTTGGTCACATCTCAAAGCTTTTAAGCTAAAACTTAATATGTTTGCTGGGCAGCTAGGTAAGAACGATTATCTCCTTTCCTGAGGTTAAATTCAATACCCTCAGTAAATGAAGAGAACCTTAAGAATTATGAAGATAGCTTGAAAAAACTGCATTTTGTGTTCGAAACGAGATTTCAAGATTTCAGTGCCATTTAAGCAGAATTGGATATTTTTACCATGCCATTCAACGTAAATTGTGAAGCAGTGAGGTCAGATTTGCAGCATGAATTCATTGAGTTGCAATTTAACAATCATCTCAAGGAGTTGCTTCTAAATATGCCAAAGTCAGAGTTTTACAAATCATTATCGAAAGTAAGTTTTTCAAATTTAATATCTCATGCCCAGAAAATCAGTGCTATGTTTGTTTCATCTTATATATGTGAACAAGTGTTTTCAACTATGAACCTTAGAAAGAATTACTTCAGAAGTAGACTGACAGATGAGATTTTAACCTCGTTCCTTAGAATCAGTACATCTTACTTCGAACCTCAATATAACGAACTTTTTCATTCATCTCATTAATATATTAAATTGTAATACTTGTATATTGTTTCTAAAATTTTGGAAAAATTCATCTTCGACCGCCAAACTTTATTTTTTTGATTTTTGGCCCGCGATCGAAAAAGTTTGGCCATCCTTGGGGTAGAGCCACGGGTCGTAACACACCAGAAATGTAACGTGCGCTGTTCAAAGCAACGTAAATGTGAACAAGAGGTGACTGAGACGTGTATCCAATGGCACCCTATACCATCAAGCCGGGTGATGGGCCAGTATGACGATGACGAATGCACGCTGCCAGTGTGCGTTCACCACGATGCCGCCAAACACGGATACGACCATCATGATGCTGTACACAGAACCTGGATTCATCCGAAAAGATGACGTCTCGCCATTCGTGCGCCCAGGTTAGTCGTTGATCACACCATTGAAGGAGCTCTTGTCTATGACGCAGCGTGAAGGGAAGCCGCAACCATGATCTCCGAGCTGAGAGTCCATGCTGCTGCAAACTTCGTCGAACTGTTCGTGCAGACACTTGTTGTCTTCCAAACGACCCCGTTTCTTGACTCACGGCTCGTAACGTGGTTGCACGATCCATTACGGCCATGCGGATAATATGCATGTCTTCTCTGCTGCTAGTGATAGGTGGCCGTTGAGATCCCGCATGGCGTTCCGTATTACCGTCCTGAACCCATCGATTCCATATTCTGCTAACAGTCATTGGATCTCGACCGACGCGAGCAGCAATACTGCGATAAGATAAACTGGAATCCCGGTACGCTACAATTCGACCTTTATCAAAGTCAGAAACGTGCTGGTACGTATTTCTCCTTCTTACACGAGGCATCACAACAACTTTTCACCAAGAACAACGTTCAAATGTAATTTGTGTATGTGGAACCAGCTGAACAATTTCCTCATTTAAACGCAATGTAGGTGTCGCTACTGGCACCTGCTTTGTCTAAATGCGCTGAAAAACTAATGATCAGCATATCACAGCACTTTCTTCCTTTCGTATAAATTTCACGTCTGTAGCATGTCGCCTTCTTGGTGTAGCAATTTTAATGGCCACTAGTGTAAATTCCGGAGAATTGCTTAGTCTTTTAATTTCTATCTTGGTATTCTATTGTGAATAAATGGCTTATTGCACTATTTTATATTTGAATATTACTAAATAATAAAAAATGTGGGAAATGCACATTCACGAATGTGTCTCATCCAATAAAATAAGTTTGCACATGATACACATGTCCTATTATGAGGTAGCGTAACAAAAAATTCTTAAAAATAAAGTAAAACAGTTTTTGTTAAGAAAAGTAACAGAGTTAACTACTAGCACATGAGGAGCTTTCAAAACGTAATTGGTCATTGATAAAACAATACAAATTTTGTCCTAAATGGGTCCCAAATTTTATTAGTTTTATAACGCCATTATATTGGACTCCCCATGGCCTAGTTTTAGGAAAGAGCTCTTCGGACACTTTGGATTCCCGGGTTTGAATCCAGCCACTGTTAAGCAATAGAAGAGGGATTCTGCCTTCTGCATCCACGTGTCTGTGTTGGAGGGTGCTTGGGAGTTTTTCCAGCTACCTCTCTTGCGAAACTGATCACAATTTACTATCTATGAAAAAGAATTCCAGAATGTCATTCCGGCTTGGGTGTTAAACATACCCTACGATTGTACTTTACGATAACCTTAAGCCACTAGAGAATCCACAACGTAGTGTGGAAGTCATCACATTCATTTACTTCCTGTACAATTTCTGTATTTTTGTGAAAATTCCGGTACATTTGAAAATATATATAAACCCTGATATTGTTGATGGTTTTCCATGCACTTGCTGCTCAATTTTTGATCCTTTTTCATTTTAAGTGCAAGTAATTCAAAGTTGAAACACGCCTTCTGCTCTTGTTACCTACCTACTTGATCAGCCTGTTCAGAAAATATACTGAAGTAAAATCTTTGTTAATCTGTAAGAATCTTTAATTTTAAAGTAGAAAATTTCTCAAATAATTAGACTTCATCCCAATGTAAAAGCCATAATTGTTTAAAATTGACTAATCAATAACTGTTTAAGAATAAAAGCTGAAGTACAACATTCACAAGGATATTTTATGACTTGAGGTGGTTTAATAACTCTTGATTTATATAAACCAAATAATTTATAGTTAACAGTTACAATTGAAATAAAGCCCATGAGATATGAAAATATAGCTAGTGAGTATCTTAAAGTTGTTTTTAAAACATATCATTTTATAACTTGTATTTGTATCATTTAAAATAAGTATTTAAAATTAAAATCGAATAAAATTCACTACAGAAATCATAAATAATTCTTAACATGTTGCAGATTGTAGTGGTGGTGTTATGTAATATTTATAAAACGAGATTAATATTTTTTTAAAGAAAAGTGAATACAGAAATAAAACTTTAATTTTTAAGTAAAAATAATTTTACTAGGTGTTTTGCTCACTAGTTAATGTAATTTTGCATACAGCAAAAGATTCATTAAGTATAAATATCTAAAAATTTGAAATTCCCTTTCATTTAGAGATTTTTCTAGTGAGTAATTTCAATTTTGTATTTAACAGTGCTTCTATCAAATTTTTATGAGGAAAGATAAGAAATTTAATAAATATAATTTTTATATGAACTATTTACTAAAAAAATATGCTGGAGTAACTATTTTAATTCTTATTAGTAAATATGGAAAAACAGTATTGACATGCCAGCTTTTATTTAATTAGTTTGTTGTCTGTAGGAGTATCAAAACAATACATTTTGATACGAATTTGAGAATATAAGGAGAAATAATAAATATTTCTAATTTTTAAAACATTAAAATCAGTGTTCAACATACATACATATATTAGCACAAATTTTCATTTAAAACTTTAAACTATTGATTTTTAACTACATAAAACAATGAGATTCTGAAGATTAATCAGCACGCGCAGATCATTCATTTAAATAAAGGTAATCATTAACACAATTGATAATCTGATTAAAAATTTGATTTATCTGCGCAATATGTTAGACGCATTTTCAAATCATTTTAGTAAAACATGTCCTTTAATATAGATTAAAATAATAAAAACCATAATAATTAAAATATATAATGTGGAATAAAGTTGTCACTGTCTATTCAAACATGTACTTAATATTTCTTTGTTTCTTTTCCGTTTCTCGTAATGTCAAGTGAGATTAAATATCTATTTGAAATTGAAGATGCATAACCAGATTTAAAAGCTTTTGTCAAAATAATTAAAACATCGTTCAATATCATCGTGTTCTCTATGATGACTTTATTCTAAAGACCTTGAAATTCTGAAAGCATTTTTAAATAAGTTCAACATTTTTGTAAAAATTTCAACAAGCCTAATGCATAGAAATGTCAAATGATGATCTAATAGGTACAATGCTGTGTATTGTTCTCCTTGAAATAAGCCAAAAGTTTGATATAGCTGTAGAGAAATAGAGAGAAAAGACATGAATTCTCCAAAACATTTTTAATATTTCAGGTATCTGGACATCCATTTGTATAAAAGATCTGGATCTTGCGAAAGCATGAAGTTTCAATAAGCGCCCAACCATTCAATAAGCCATATTTCTAAAGTAAAGATTATTTGAATCATCATTCACAAGTCGCCTGATTGCAAAGCTAGAAATTCAATCCAAAATACTGAATTAGATGCAAATGTTCATATCTAGCTATAAAGATATGGATGCGTGATGAGCGCACTATAATTATTCGTGTTCTTCAATCCTGAAGATGAGATGGATGTTGAGCTAGATATGTGTACAGACGCTTAAACTCTCTTACTTGCCCTCAGTAGATTATATTTTTTTCCATAAGAAGAAACGAACTCTTATCTCGTTGCGTACATTGAAATCAAGACCTGCGCATTAAAAGAATTATTCATTATCTTTTAATCAGAGAACACTTTGTTGAATGAAACTTATTTCTAAGTCTTCAGAAAGGTTTATAAGTTTTATGATACGTTTCCAGATGTGCTTATTGAATCAGGTTGACACATGAGCTAGGACTATCTTTTATTATACACAAGCCAAATGACACTTAAGTTTGCTGTATTGTAAAATAGGCGTTGACACACCACACTTTCAGCACGAGTAATTTAACTGCTTCTTTCTTCAAACTAAAAATTTCAAATAACAAAATATATTAAAATTTATATTTGGTTACAGTATTGATACGATTTATTTCATAGAAAGCTAATATTGAATTAAATACCAAAAGTTTATGTTAAACATATAATTGATTTTTTTATTGTGATTCTGTGTCTATTTGTGTAGAATTGACAACCAAGTGGTTAACACTCTTATATGCGAATTAATTTTTAGTCAATTCAACTGCCATCTCGGGTGGGGATTTTGTAGTGGTTTTCTATTCAATTTAAACTTTGGATCCTAATATAATCAATCCTTGTGTACAACAAAGGAACATGGGAGGAAAAGCGTAAGCAAATCTAAATAATTCAAACTTTTATAAATTCAACATAGTAATATATCAGAAGTTTGTTTTCTATTTAGTAAAGGAAATATTGTAAATAGTATTTATAATTGTGTTTGAAAATTAGTTTCATATTCTAATCGCAAAAAAAAGTAATTTTGAGTAAAAATATCACATAACCTTCAATACAATAAAGTTATTGTAATTATTATTAAAAAAAATTAATTCTAGTTTTTAGATCTGTTTAAATTTTTCTCAACTTGTGTTAAAATTTTATATGAAAAGTTTATTCAATCTATCAAAATTAAAAATATATGAACTTAATTATATATATATACTTATAATCACATGTGGGTTTCAATTAAATAGTAGAAAATATTTGCAACTATTTTCTCAACATCTACAATTTTTTGTTTTTGGAAACAAAATCATGCACTTATCTAAAGAGAAAAATAAAAAATTAGCAAATACACAACTTAAATGTTCACTTATGAAATAAAAAGATCTGAATATTATATCTTTACAATAGTGTGAGGTTTCAACATACACTGGCACAAACAATTGAAGATACACCTTACTTTTACTTCATAAATCCTACTTTCAATCGAAATTACCCATTAACTAGGAGTGCAAATGTAATTTTATTCTGAGACATAACAAAAGGTTTAATTAAAAGTAAAAATAAAGGAAAATCAACTACAAAATTCTAAAAGAAAAATTTTCAGAGGCATTTCATATAAAAATAAACATATTTCTACCTCAAAAAATTGATGATATACCAATGAAATGTTTGTTATATATCACATACAAAGACAATGTCAGTATTTGGTTGTATGTCCTTTGGCTTTTTTATAATATTCTCCAAAGGTCTAGGTACAGATTCGAATTTTTGGTGTTATTCGGAGATATCACCAAATGCTTTAAATTGGTTTTGTTTCCAATTTGGTGTTTTTGGACAACTGTTTTGAGTGTGGCCCTCAAATTTCCTATGACATTGATGTCAGGGGACTGTGGTGTTGTGTACAATTGCTGTTTAGAAAAAGACAACACATTTTGACAACTCGTGTCATATGTTTGGGGCCGTTGTCGTCCTGAAATATACAATTTCCATCTAAACCCAATTTCTTTGCTGTTTTTTTAATAAATGGTTTCTTTTGAGCTACTCGACTGTTATATCCAGCATGTCTAATCAAATTTCTCACAATTTTAACACTTACACTTCTGCCCTTTATTTGAGAAGTTTCTGCAGCTAATTTGAGTGCACTTAGTTTAGGATCATTATTAATATCCTTCAAAATTTTCTTTTTGGTTACATCACTCAAAATACTTTTCCTTTCTCTTCCATTTTTATTTTCAATTAATTCATCGCTTTTAAATCTCCAATGATTTTCTGGACACACGAGTAGCTTCTACGATAATTTCAGCTATTTCCTGATAAGATTACCCTATCTTAAGTAACCTTAACACAATTTTTTTACTGGTTTCTCTTTGAGGAACCATTTTCCATTTAAATTTGCTACATTTAATTCACAGAACCTACTTCAAAAGACAAAAATAACAGTCCAAAAAGTTTAAGATAACAATTCCCTCACACACTAACTCAGATTATTATAGTAGCAAGCAGAATAACAATTTAATGGTGTTTAAACAGAAATTTCCTTCGTGTATTCTCAAGTTTTAGAGGTAGAAATCTGCTTATGCTTATTTGAAATGCCTCTAAAAAATTTTTTTTAGAATTTTTTCATTGATTTTCTTTATTTTTACTGTTAAATTAGCCTTTTGTTATGTCTAAGAATGAAATTACATTTGCACTTCTAGTTAATATGTTATTTCGATTAAAAGTAGGATTTATAAAGTTAAAGTAAGGTGTATCTCTTCAATTGTTTGTGCCACTTTATATACTTGTTTTTAGATAATTTGATTTTCCTGTTTTGCCATCTTCTTGCACTACCCTTGAATTTCACATTCAAATAATCTTTTTCAGTGTGCTTTTTTTAAGCTAGTTTCAAAGTCTTATTTAATAAAGACGTTTTAGAACTTTAAAGAGAAATTTTAACTTTAAAGAGATTTTTTTCTACTTCTTTTCTACTTCTGCTGTCCATACGGATGTAAACTCAGATTTGAAAAATAAAAAGAATATTGGCATTTAAGACTATTGATAACGGTTCCAATTTTTTTTCTGAAGCTGGAGATTTACTCAGTATTCAGCAATTATAGCAAAGGGTTTAGTATAGAATTTCCCGGTGCATTGAGTAAATTACAATATGTAAACGTAACATTTTTTAAGCAAACAAAAACAATTTACATAAAATGCGTCATTATAAGTTAAGTTCACCTTTCAGAAACATAGTTTATCAAAAAATAGTTGCTCTAACGGACTTTTCACCAGGAATAAAATCAATATTTCTCAATTCCCTTTTGAAACAATTTAAGTCATTTCCCTCTTTTTTTACGTATCTGTTATTTTTAAATCGAATTTCTCTTTTATGTCTTACAATATATATATATATATATATATATATATATATATATATATATATATAT
>JAPDSC010160077.1:32736-63974 GCA_026290005.1 Latrodectus geometricus
ATATATATATATATATATATATATATATATATATATATTAAACATACTTAGCTCTAGAAAAAAATTAAAAAAAGTCTTGTAAGTTTATAAAATTATTTTCTTAGAATTTCTTTTACTATTTTCATTGAATATTGTAATCAATTTCTTAGATTTATCCCATTTATTTACATTTAAACCAAAAATGATTTGAGTGACATTTTTTAATTGCTTAGATTTTTTTATTTTGATATGCAGTAATGAAAAATGTCCTCAGATATACATTATTTTCTCAAATAAAAAAACACTCATCAGAAAATTAAAATCACTAAAATTTACATTATCATTTTTTCTGCTAAAATCTATAATATGTAGGCATGCTTTGTCATACGTCAAATATAAATTCGTTGAAGCAGATGTAAAAATGCTTTAAGTGAAAAGCAACGAAGCGGTACATACAGTTCACATATTTAAATACGTCAATCAATTTCCCTTCTTTTTTTTATACAAATGGCTGTACGAGCTTAAATTGAGATACAGTTTCACATGAAAACAAAATTTTGGAAGCATATTGAAGTGATACCTGTCAAGATTGCAATCTGTGTATGGAATAAAGTATGTACTTTTGGAACTTTTAAAGAATTCAGTCACAGCTGAATATTTCAAATGATATTCATGAGACATATTTTTTGTAAACACAATCTATCAGTCAAAATATTCTGATTTTTACAATCAATTGTCTATTGTTTCAATACATGACAGTAAAAGTTGAATTCATAATATAACAGATGTTAATAAAGTGAATAAATATCTATATATATAAATTTAAAACTTCAAATCTTCAAAACTTGCATATGAACCTTTTATAAAATAGAATCTGTTAGAAATTAAGATTTTTCTGAATTAAAAAAATGGCGAATAGTGATTCTGAGGATGTAAGTATTGAAGAAGCTAAAAAAACTCTTGCACAACGAGCGGCGTATTGCAAAGGGACCGGATACGGTAAGAAAATAACTCGTTTTATCAATGACAGGGCGGGGGATGTTGCAAGTATCCCGGGAATAGGGGAGGTTGCTGGGTTTATTACAGCTGTTATCAGCTCGGTAACACACCTTATAGAATTCGGGTTGGATTTAACTTCAAAAGCTTTGAGGTGCGATGATATACCTTTCGATGAAATCAAGCTTCTTATGGAAGAAAAGTTTAATGAAGTGAACCGAAAGTTAGACCAACAGATGGAAGTTTTGGGAGAAGTTCATAAACTAACAAAGGAAATCTTTAACAATGTTGAGAAAATGCGATCAGAGATGCAGCAGGGCTTTAAAGATGTTTTAGAAGCAATAGAGTTCCAAGACATAAAACGTATATTGTTTAGAATAAAAAACTTCATTGAGTATTTTGATATGGAGAGAAGCGCAATTAAAGGTATGCGGAAAACTGAATATGTCGGAAAATTAAAAGAAGAGGATGGACTCCTGAAACATTTGAAGGACGCAATTTCACCGAAATCAGACAGCTTAAGCTCAACTTTGAACGAACTCATTGATCCTGAAAACAACTATGTAGTTCCTCGGAGTAAAAATGATGAAAAAGCATTCCAGGCACTCTTTGCGCTTTTTTACGGAACTCAGACGTATGCATCTGTCATGTTTTTCTTGCTTAAGCAACATTCTTACCTTGCAGATTACTATTATCAAGAAGGAGATACAACTAGCTTTAACAGTCAGTTTGAAAAAATAGTAAGCATATTTAAAAGTTTTAAATTATTTCTAGTCGATGGCACTCAAGAGCATGAAGCATTAATTGATAAAGTAATTAATATATTTGAAAAAGTTATATTGGAGAATAAGATTAATGAGGAAGAACAAAGTAAGTTGTACCATACGGTTAGTAATTATACGAACATTTTAAGAGAACTTAAGCTAGATATAACGCACACTTCACTTCCTCTAGTTGAAGATGAACCTAAACCACCAACCCAAATCAGTTTCAACAGCTCTTCCTTGGCACCCCCTCTTGTTAATTGGATTCAAGGTATTTCAGTCAGCTACGCAGTACAATACGAACATAATGGTACATACTCGAGATTAAGTAAATGGACAGAACCTTTCAATGTATTGAATCAAACCAACCCAATCATTAAAGTAGCAACTAATCAAAGAAAAGGAACAAATCGTCTTCTATTCAGGAAATTTGGTAACGGAAAACCTCAGTTCATTGGAAAATTATCATCAAGTCAGAAAGATTTCTGGGATATTGACCGCGATCTATACGATGCCGCGGGCAGAATACAAAAGGATGTTTCTTTAGCAGAATTCGAAAAACTTTTTAAAGTAAACGCTAACATTCACGCAAAATTTGAACTGGGTAGAACTGCAATGCATGCAGCAGCAAAGAGCGGAAATGTTAGAATTGCTTTACGATTTCTCTTAAAAGATTTTGATATTGATGTGAAAGACAAAAAAGGTTATACTCCCTTGCACATAGCGGCCGAAGCTGGTCAAGCCGGTTTTGTTAGACTACTAATAACTCATGGCGCAAATGTCAATGCAAAGACAACAATTGAAAATTTATCACCTTTACACATTGCGGCACGCAATGGATTTTCACGGACAATCAAGGAGTTATTGAACAGTCCAGATATCAAAGTGAACCAAGCTGAAACCGAAGGTTTCACACCATTGCATTCTGCAGTTTCCAGTGATTACAAAGCTGTTGAAGCTTTACTTAATCATAAACGAGTTAATATAATGGCCAGATCGAGCAAGGGAATAACACCCTTTCACTTAGCTGTTGTTACGGAAGATAAAAAAATTTTGGAAATGTTTTTAAATATTCAAAAAGATTTAAATATTGGAGATAATAATGGTTTTACAGCACTCCATTATGCTGCAATAAATGATAATGAGAACATGGTAAATTATTTACTATCTCTTGGAGGCAGAATAAATGTAAATGCACTAACATTGGAAAGAAAATGGAGTCCGTTACATTTAGCAATATACTTTAACAAACAAAAAATATTTTCTTTATTAATAGAAAATGCCAACATTGACGTCGATTCAGTCTCAGATGAAGGAGCTTCTCCACTTCATTTAGCAGTGTCCACAGGACAGGTAAATATAGTTAGAACGTTGTTAGAAAAAGGTGCTACAGTAAACATACAGAAAACAGAAGGCTATACACCTCTACATTTTGCTATAGTAAGAGATGATATGGAAATATTCACACTTTTGGTTGAGAAAAATTCTAATATCGCCATGAAATTAGGAGATGGTAAAAGTACCTTGCATTTAGCTGCATCCAGTGGATCATTTAGTGCAGCGAAGCGATTATTAGAAATGGGAGTAACTTTGATTGACTTTGATGACAATGGTTATACACCAGCCCATTATGCCGCTCAAAATAATGACGTAGAAATGATGAAATTACTTATTAATCATGAGCCCAATGTCATATCTCCAGATACTAAAGGATGGCTAGAATTAATGAGAATTATTCATGAACGTATAAGTTTGTGGACTTTTAAGCTCCTCGTTCAAGTATATGATGAATCACTTCAGTTATCTGATTTTATTGAGATTGTTGAAAAGGAAGGAATTTACGACATGCTCAGTGTTTACTTCGGTGAATCAAAAGAAGACTATAAGAAGAAAACGAATGAGGATTTGAATTTCTATACTAAATTGTATTTTACATCTTTTGAAGAGTGCTTAATTTCTTGGAAACAAAATGGCTTAGATGTTTCTACTTTAGATCAAAATAATTGGAAACTGTGTATTCAACCATGGTATGATAAATCTGGACTTCCCATTGCATTTTTTACTGATGACGATTTTCCTTCAGAATTAGAAAGTAGTGTAAAAAGCTATAGACGTGATTCCGAAAGTTTCTATTTGAGAGATCCTCAGAAATATTCTTTAGTATCAAGTAAGCCCTTTAAAATAGCTGATCATTTCAAACAAGAAGGTACTACGTTAAGTAATGGAGACTTCAACGGTATACTTTTATTATTAGATGTATTATTAAGAAAATTCACCAAGGAAAAATACATGAAGAAAAAATATGACACATTATCTGAGTTTGAAGTCCAAGCTAGAGCCCTGACTATTACGGAAAATTTTGAGGACCTCATAAATACAATCAGCAGTATACCAGCAGATGAGCAAATAGATATGGCAGAAGTTCACTCAAGAGTATACAAAGCTATTCGTCGTGGCAAAAAAAGTGAACTAACGAAAACCTTATGCTCTTACGTAAACACATTTTCCGAGTTGCATCCTGAAAAACTGAAACAATTAATCAATGAATACAAGTCAAAAATAAGTTTAGTGTCGCCATCTGGCGTTCAATTTTATCAACCAATATCCCATTTATTGTACCAATCATGTCGCTCGGATAAGGTAAAAATGCATTCGTATTCGGATATGCCATTACTGCATTAAAACGTTCTTTTAACATTTATTCTGTTTTTAATTATAGAGCTGCATTGTTGGGTTTCAGTTTGAATACAGCTTGCTCCTCAAACTTGCTTATTTTGTTCTATTTGACATGGGATTTTTTGTTTACTTACTTTACTTTATTTAGCAGTTTCTTTCATGCTTTTTTTCTTCTCATTTTTTTTTTTTTAAATTGCTACCTATTCAGGTTTTGACTGAAAAGTTTATAAAGATATTTTATTAATTTGGATATTCAGCAATCATTAAACTTTGCTCTTATCTCTTTTTGAATTCTATATGTTTTACAGTAATATAATAATAGTAATAACTAAACCAAAAATGAAATTTTAACCAAAATTTCATTTTTGGTTAAAAAATATTTTGTTAAAATTTATACTTAAATGAAATATTATATATCCGTTAACATATTATATATTTTAATATTTAATATTTTAGAATTATCAAAGAATTACTTTTTGTTCGAAAAAGGCATTTTATTTTCAGCTTACTCTTAATTTTGTTTTTTGAAAAACATCATTTGTAATCGATATAAATACCAAAATAATACAAATGACTTCATATGTAAACATAAAAATTACTTACAAATACTGCAGAAATTTAATAAAATTTACAGCACTTTCTAAGTATATATAAGTCGACAGAATGAGATCTTTTCAACATTATTGGAAACTAATGTTTATTATTCACCTTTTTTATTATTGACTTTGGCTTATATTTGAGAGCACATTCATATGCACAAAAAATTATTTTGAGTTCATGTCTGAAAAAAATTATCTTTGTATCCATAAGATAATATTATACTTTCATAATAGATGTATATTACAATTTCTTTAGTCTATATTACAATGCAATCATTTACCAGAATTTTGACACTTGGACTCAAAATTTGACTGCAAATTATAGTTAATTTATTATTGAATTATTGCTTTCTAATTAATTTGAATTTTAATTTAATAAATTTCTAAAAATATCCAATAAAACGTAGTAAACTAGTAACTAAATTTGTAAGAGTAACTAATTTGAAAATTTTTCCATATTGTAGTAGAATAATTTGAAACCGTTATATTTTAATGTAAGCAATGCAATGTTTGTTTAAAATAACCATGTTTGTTATGTATTAATTTAATATATTTCTTTATGGTTATGGAAATGTTTATTACATTTGATTTTGGACATATAATCAGATACTTGATTAAAATGACAATGATTCTTATAAAATAGACTTAGAATATTAAAAAAAAATGTTGTTTTATATAGAAATATGTAAAATAAAGTGACGTATAAATTGTATATTAAATATTACACGATTTATTGAAAATATTGTAAAAGTCAAAAAATAACAATTAAAATTTTTTGTGAAAACTGTTAGTTATTTAAAATTAGATTTTTAAATAATCTCTCTCTCTCTCTCTCTCTCTCTCTTTATATATATATATATATATATATATATATATATGGAAACTTTATCAAACATAAGTTATATCTTAAATGATATTATTCGTATTGATTATAGTATTTTTTAAATAACTTTAATTCCTTAATTTAAAATCACTAAATTGTATAAATGCTATATATATGATGTTGTATGACATAAAAATTAAACGTCATTAACAAATTATTATTAGCAAAAAATCTAATTTTAGGAAGTGAATACATTATTAACATACAAACCATGTTTATTAATGAAATGTCTTGAAGGAAATAAATTTTACTAGAGTATTTTTGTATTTTGAGAAATACTTCTTGAAATGAATATTTAATAAAAACAATTGTTTCATTTAAATACATTATTAATCCACCAAAGACAAATAAATTCAAAATTTAATGCTTCTAATAACAGTATTTATATTCGTTGTAATTAAATAATATATGTTAAAAAATGCATCCATGCTAAAGTATACTTTAAAATTGATCAAATATGTTTCTTATTTTATATTACATAACAAAGCAGTTGATATGAAATAATTATGAAGCTAGAAACAAGATTTTTAATTTGAATGTATCACTTTAACATTATAAACATGTCGATTAAAGAAATTTGTTCTACTTATATGATAATTTTCATCATTTTTTTATTGAATGTTTTTATTGTGATTGGTATTATTTGTTCTATTAATATAGAAAATTGTAGAATGTATGTGTTAAATATCAGTATATAATGCGTGTATAAACGCTGTGAATATCTCATGGATTGTTATTAGATAATTAGATTGTAATAGGAATTCAAAATTTTATGAATAACTAACACATATTAAAATGTAATTTTGGATATTTTTATTTAAGAAACAGATACTTTTTCTCTAAAAGTATTTTAATTAATAATTTTATAAAATTCTGACCTATTTAATTTTATATCCTAATGTTTTTTGTTTATGATACTCAATTAAGGAAACAAAAATCAATGACTTTCTGCAATTGCAAAGATTTTAAATAGTTTGTAATAATGACGATCTTACATTACTTATGAATGAATAACAATTATACATTCTTATTTAATACCTAATAAAATAACATTTTTACAAATAATCCTGTGAGAAATTATCAACTGTGAGTTAATCAAATATTATAAGTTTGTACTACTTTATTAAGAAATATATGTTAAACATAAAACATAATTCAATTTTAATGTTCATCGGTTTATACATAATTAAAGCAATGAATAATATCTATTAATATACAGTGCTTGAAAGCAATTGCTGCAAAGATTTATTTGATTCACCATCATTGAATAATAACATTGTCATTTATTTATCAATTTTATATATAAAAATAATTATACTAATAATTTAGTGTTATATAAAATATTAAACCCTAAAATGCTTTAACTGTATTGATCAATAAAAATAAAATGTAAATTATGTTCTCTCTCCTGCATTTGTCTAGCTTAATTCAATAAACATAAAATTGATACAAAATATTTCAATTTTATGAGATTGACAAGAAATAAATGAAATCCCAAATAATTTTCATAAAATTTTATTAATAAATCTATGATTTTTATTATCTAAAATATATATAAAAATAATGATGAACTATCATTGTTCAAAAATAAAATAAAATTTCTTAATGTGATTTGCTTGGAAACATTAATATTATAAATATAATGTGCTCATATTGAATTGGAAGTTTTAAATGAATGAAAACTTTTAAATAATTTTTTTAAATAGGATGTAATGACGTGAAACGTATGTAAAGTACTAAATTACTCACAAACATAATTAATTATTCTTATTTTTTGAATATTTCAATGTAAGTAATATAACGTGAAATACTTTTAATTATCAACTATTTGCAGCACGATCCGCAACACAAGTGTTTGCAAAATTGTTTCCTAGTTGATGTCAAAATGCACCAGATAGAACACTTGCTTTTAAGGTTAAATTATGTATTTTATTTATTTTATTGATTTGTATTGTTGAATTCTAATTTATGTATTAGTAAAAACATTTGTAATATAGTATTTAAAAGTTTTATAAAGTAGACACAAATCCAAAAAAAATAGTTTATTACTAAATTATCACTTATTGTTAAAAATATTTGTAAAATTTATTATTGAATAATCATTTGATCAACTAAATGTGTTAACAAGATTTTAATCAACTAAATGTGTTAACTATGCACAAAATGATAATCATGGTGGTGTTTTGACAAAACTCATAAAAAAAAAACCCCACAAGCTAGATGTCTTCACAATTTCAGAAGCTATCAAGAGGTATCCACTGTTTCTCCAGTAGAAACTTCACATAAAATGAAGGAAGTTGGTGATACTTATGCAGAAGTTTCAAGCGACAAGAAGATAGTTTTTGATGGATATAGCAGTTGATTCAAACATCGAGACCAAGAAAGTGTATCCATTAGAGAATGACTTTGGCTTCAGTTTATGGAGTCTGCTGGAATCAAAATAGATATAATTACTGTCTTAAGAATCAATATTTCATTCAAAATCTATTTTCACATTTTTCCACACATGGTTTTAAATTAAAGAACATGAAATATTTCTTTTTTATTTCTATGCTAATTTATTTTTATTCCTGTACATAATGAATTTTTATTTTATTTCTAAACAAAATTTGATAAATGCATAAATATTATCGAATTGAAATGTATTCTCTATTAAAGTTTTAAGTTAGCAATGTTATATTTTTGATTATTGCATATTATTAGCTTTTTTGGCAATAAAAGAATGGGTTTCTTGGCTTACGTTTGATTCAGGGAAATCTATCGATCATGGTTTTTTTATTAGATTTTATATTCATAGGTAAATCAAAAATATATGTTCTTGTAATAATATATTCAGATAAATTTTTTAACACTCAAATCAATTTTATATCAATTATAAATGTTAAAAAACCCATCGAAATGGTTGTTTGAGTAAAAATTTAAATTAAAAAAGAACAATCATGAAATATGTTATTCAAAATTCTCTTATTTAGAATTTTAAATAAATAATATTCAGAAGTCTAATGCAGTTAATGGGGTGATATTGTGCTGAATTATTATTGAAAATACAAGCAGTTACATCTTAAATTACATTTTGCATTTGTCAAAATGGTTTTTTCCTTAAATTAAAAATTTATTAAACTTTAAGAATAGGAAAATTTTATTTTCTAAATAATTTGTAAATTTAATATGGATTTATTGTAATACTGAGGTTTTTAACATAAATTCTATATGTTTTAACATGTAGATATTTTGAATCCTTGCAAAATTCTTTGAGAATATTTTTATACATAAACTTACCACACATTAGTCTATATTTAAAATGAAATAAAATTTTGTAAATATTGAAAATACTTCTGGTTTTAAAATTAAAATTTCCAAACATTTTCACTCAATTAGTTGTACTACAATATCTTTCCAGAATATCTACGAAATATTCACAATCCAATTCAATTTATTTAAATTTCATTTCCTGATATGCTTGAAAATACCTTTCCTTGTTTTAGAAATAGTAAAGATTGCTTTCGCTACATTTCATAACAGTTATTTATTAAATTTATAAAACCAAAGGAAACGCTTGATTAAGAACGAAACATTTATTTTCTATGCTTTTTGTTTATCATATTATGTAATTTGAATTTTCCATGTTTTAGATACTACAGAGTAAAACGAAAGTTTTGTTACATTTTCCCGATAAATATTTCCAAATTAACTTCACATTTTATTACATTTTAGTGACACACTCTACTCTAAACCATGTTTCAATTTTTAAATTGTATTTGTTCTTCACACTAGATCAATTATCAAATTATGATATTTATATACCGTTGCTAAATGCGGAATAAACAGCGAACGGTGAACAAGCACTCATGGGCATATCGCAATGGGGTAGCCTTACGTTCCAGCTCACTTTTGAAATTAATACATGCTGACTTTATTTTTATAGTGTATTTCATATGTAATTTTCAAGAAAAAGAAATTAAAATTTTGAATTAACTTAAACTGTAAGAGGATAACAAGTTCACATGAAAAAAATTATAACGTTACAGAAACGTTAAAAGCTTCCCTATGTCATGATATTTTATTAAGTGAAGAATGTACAAGCGAGAGAGAAACTATACCGTTAATTTCATTATCTCATCACGTTCCATATTGACTTTATTGGCAGTTTATCACACATTTGGTGAAAATTTGTAGTTTATGAAAGTGGTTGACAAATATTATGTATGTACTCAAATTATTTACAATTAATTCAAATATATGTAGTGGTTAGATATGATTATTCAAACTAAAAGTTTGTAATAATAATTTATAATAAAATAAAACAAAACAATTATGTAATATTATGGTATTTGAAGGGCTCGAATTTTGGTATTGATTGGTAATTTTGGATATAATATTTTTCTTTTAAACAAAAAATTGCATTAAACCCTATAAACTTCTATTTCTAAGTTGAATTTTTTGTTTAAAAAAAGTTGGTAATATCATATTCAGTTTGATTTCATTTGGACGAGAAAATTTGGCAAGTAAAGCTTGAAATTTAGAAACTGATTTCATGGTTTTATATTTCACTTTTTTGGAGTATTCGGAGTTGCGTTTTAGGAGTTCTAATAATAGACTAAAGAGTGATTGCTAAATATATTTCTCTAGACTGTTATAGCAAAATTTTACTCTTTTTGTAAATGAAATCATTTTTTTTTCGTAACAGGAGCTTATTTTACAAGAAATAAATCTAAATTCTTAAATAATACATAAGTTAATTACAATTCTTAGATGAAAAGAATGCATTGTTTCATTAAGAAGAGTGACTGTTTCATAAAACTTTCAATTTTCGAAACCGTGATGAAATAAAGCAATGATTATGAATTTAAAAATTTTATTTTCTTATTATGAATTTAATTCCATATGAATTTTAATTATTATTAATTGAGAATCAAATAAATTATTTAATTGAACTATCAATATATCTTTAAAATTGAATTTTCAATTCTAACTATAATATTTATACAAATAATTTTACTTTTAAGAACATTTTAGAGAAAACATTTTGGAAAGTCTTAAAAGGAATTCAAGTGAGAAAATGTTAGAAAATTGGAATCTTCCAATTTAAATAACAGTCGCCATTTTCATCCATTCTTTTAGTAAATTTTAAAGGGGAAAATAAATCCAATCGAAACTGTATGAAAATAAATAAAAAGGAAATAAACTTGAAGAATATGATTGTTAACTGAATATTATTTTTTTTCCAATTTATTCCTAGTATACGAACTGACCACAAAATTAAATGCCTTTGTGAGTATCATTTAATTGCATATTAAGTATAAAGTATGCAAATATTTTATCTCAAAAGTCACACGTCGTTAGAATGTTGAAATAAAAAAAATATCAGGATACATTTTATGACGAATGAAATAAAAGGAGAAAGAGATATTTTTTCACCATTTGGAATAGGGCTTAAAGTTGATTTTCACTTAGTAGGACCTTTTGGCTTACAGTGGTAGCAAATATCATTGGTATTTAAAAGCAACCTTATTAAAGGTTTTCAAAATTTGGAAACTTTGTCTAGAAGAAGTTATTACAGTTCAAGAAGAGCTTTCTAAGAGAATATTCAGCATTGTCCTCCATGAGTTATGCGGCAGACTATGGATTTTACTAAGTTTCAAATGACAAAAATCGTGAACCAATGACTTCCCTAATAGCTTTCAGTTCAAAACATGTGCGGAGTTACAGAGGATACAATCAGAGTTACAGAGGATGCAGTTGAGTGAGTACGAGATAATCACTGATTTCTGCTATAAATGAACATTCCATTAAATAATTATATAGAGAAAGATGAATTTTGATCCGTGAAATGGTTTCTGCTTAGTTTCTAAATTACCAATATTCCACATGGCATATTCCATCTAACTGGTAGAATCCAACTGAAAGTACATGCTGGTACTCACATTGAAATGAGGAAAAGAAATGGGTAATGTGGTCAGTAAGAATTACGTTTACCGCATTTTATTCTGTCGGAAGATGCAGAATTTGGCAAAAATGCCCAAGTTTACATGAATCCATTTGGTCTTACTCGCACTTATATCACACAGAAAGGATTTAAGAGAATATTATGATATGGGGCACATTCTGCTGACATGAAAGTTGCGCCTTAATGTTCTTCGAAGATAAATAATTGTCATCTAGATATATTGGAAGACCAAATGCTTTCTGCAATGTTGTATTTTTACTTCATAGATAAAAATCAAACTATACATAGTTACAGAGATGTCTGAAATTAGTTCGTTGAACATTAAACGGACATTTAACTCCTTCCCTTGGCACTGCAGAGTCTGGATTTTAACCATATAAAAAGAATGAGATATGGTGGAAAAGCACATTAGACTGCTCTCTTCTCTGCCATCTAAATAACAAAATCTAAAACGCTTCACAGACAATGCGGGTATTATATCTGGATGCACTCCAAAAGCATGTAGACTTGATACCAAAATAATTTAGAACTATTATGCCTGCAAAAAATGGTATAATTAGACATTGCTATTGTCCGGTGTGTTCAGTTAATGAAATTTTCTAAAGAAGCTTATTGTGAAAATCTACGTTTGTTAATTTTTTTTTGAAAATATAAGAGAAAATTTATTAAAAATCAAGTTTTCTTTTGTCCTTGTTCAATTTGCTTAGTAGGTCATAAAAGCAAGTGTTAATTAAGTTCTAAGCAATTTTTTTTTATCAGGAAAGTACCTTTTGTTTCATTTTATGTGAGAAAAAGTAAGAATGTCAATTGTAAATAGAAATCAAAAATAAGGCTATTAGTTAATACATTCATTATTTCAAAATTATAGATATTTAAATTAATTCCTAAAAAATTTATTTCTTTAGAAATTTACAAATTTAAGCAAATAATTGCATTAAATTACATGTTCAAATTATTTATATAGTCCGTGTTTCATGCCAGCACTAACCACATTTTAGAAATCACATTTGTAAAAGCAGCAGTTACACAAACTGTTAAGTGCGAGGCGCTCAGAAAAACACAGATAAAATACTTTTAGTATATTACTGAATATCAGGCAAATAGTGAGCTTTATTCATACAATTCTACTCTAAAATTCTAAAAATGTGAGTCATTAAGTAGTAGAAAAAACGTTGAGATTTGCTGATACATTTTTTCCCTAGAAGTTGACTTTTTATTAGTAATTTGCCAACAGTTTAACTTTTATTGAAATTTAAATAAATAAAAGAAAGAAAATTGATACAGAAGGTTAATGTTATCATTTTAAAGTAATATCAAATTAAAAGCAATGTGTTCAGCATGAATAATAAGCTCATGGAAATAATGATCTTTTCCATGCCACTATGTTTAGGTACTTAGGAGAATTTGCCAACTGTTAAAATGTTCTTTAGGATAAAATACAAAGAGAAAATTCAATTATCACCCGTTATCCGATATAATAAAATTGGTATACAAAACTGCTTAGCGATTATAACAAATTATTTATTAAATGATTCAAATTTTACATTGGTTCTACTAAAATTTATAAATTTGTTCTTGAAGAAATACTTATGGAAAAAACAGATTTCTGTTTAGTTTTCATATTGTAACTGTGTAACAAAAATGGCATATTAAAAGAACTAGAAAGAATATTAATATGGAAATAACATGTGGAACATGTGGAAATAATTCCACATGAATTTGTAGACTGTTACTGTTAATAAACGTAGACAGCTTTTTTATCGTTGAATAAATACCCAGAATGTAAAGTATGTGTTATATACTATGTTGATGAGATAACGTATCATGAAAAACCCATGTCTGCCTTCAGAAGTGAAGGATTAGTTACAGTTATCAAACTGAATGCAAAAAATATAAATAAATAAAAAAAAACTAACACGTACTTTAATAAATATCTTTCTTAAGCTTTCTTCACGACACAAATATTAGTGGAATCCTGCTCCTCTATGACAATTTAATTTTTCATTCAGCAAGATTAATAATTGAGTATCTTGAACAAAAGTACTTCAAAGTTATAAAAATTCAATTTGCTCACCTAATTTGATTACGTAAGCCATTTTGTAAATTTTTAATCTGAAAGTGAGTTTACATAGATGGCGCTTTGATTCAGAGCATGAGATTAATTGGCTGTAAATGCCTTTTTTCTGTTCCTAAAAAATAAAAATGGCTTGAAGAAAATGAATTTGTAGTATTTCAGCTTTGAAAAATGCAATTACAAAAGTATACCGAAGGAAATTATGTTGAATTCTTCTGAAAAATTAATCGTTTAAAAACATAGATATATTTCACAAATTCCAAAATAAAGATAGTATAAGAAATGCAACAGTGATTGTACATATTAACATCTGTGTGAATAAAAAGTGACAAAATTTTGATTCTACTTACTCCATGCCACGGTAATGTACTTAAATATTATTCCTCCCATTTTTTTGATTTTTAACATTAATTTACTAAAAAAATGCGATACATTTTTTACTTGAAAAAGAAGTCTTAAGTGATGATAAGCTCCAATACTTTTCTCAAATGTGATAATCCGTTGAGCTTTCTTAAACACCACCTTTTTTTAACACATTTGCCAATAACCTTTTGAAAGATGTAATAGCATGATATATTTAGCAGCGTCCACCATCTCTATTTTTTTCAAAGTTTGGTAGACTAAAGTACATTAATCAAGTGATTTCAGTTAAAAAGCAATAATAGTCTCGAATCCCTGCCAAGTGCTTCCATTAGAATCATTGGGCTTGTGTATGTCTGGATCACATACTTAAATAATTCTCAAAAGCTACATCCTCTGTATTCTGATAGAAGTATCTTAGTTTGTCTCTGTGAAGCAAAATAAAACCGAGTTCTTGATTTTTCCTTGATTCGTTTTACTATGCATGTTAGAAAAGTTCTTGGAAAACTTGTTTAATTGATGGAATTGATCAGTTTTTTAATTAATCTATTTTCAAGGTTGCTATTTTTGGCAATACCTGAAAATTTTACACATTAGGATTTTGATTGATATAAGAGAAATTAACTTCACTGTCGGCTTCATTTCGATTAAATTTAAAGCACAAGAATTTCGCAGATTCACTTCTTTTATAATATTTGGCATAAAAGAAAAATTCCAAAACTTGGTATTTGGGATTTTTCTTTATTCCTAGGTACTTTAATAGAATAATTTATATTAGAAATCTTATTTTTAATGGTATCTGTTCCCAGCTATTGTACACACTATTTGTTTGTTCAAGACATTGCAAGCACCAGTTCTAAATTGCGAGCTCTTGTCAACTTTTAAGAGGATTAATCAAAGTAGTTAGACGTGCGATAACAGAGTTAGATTCATTTCACTTAGAGTCCGTTTTTATAAAGCAGTGTTTTAGGAAGTCACATTTGTTTCGCAGCACTATTTTCGCTTTTGAAAAACCTGTGCAGGCCGTGTGGCGTGGTTGGTTAGGGCATCGTCCTTGTTACCAAACGGTGGTGAGTTCAATCCCGGCTTAGCCGAAGATCCGTCGTGTTCACTAATGGCGACTGGGGCACGTTAAATCCGTCGGGCAGCAATGTCCTCCATGTTCCCATTACAAATTAATACCTCTGGAAGTGGTTGGAGCCAGGCTTTGTCTTCACTGATTTCAATTTCTAAATTGGAAGATTCAGGTGGTGCTACCATCTATGAGCCAAAAGTCGTACTTCCATCTTTGAGGGTGATCTATTAAAAAACGAAGACGCCCAATCTCTGAACTTCATTCACCTAGTTTCTCTGACGGGTGGGCTTGGCGTTGCCAAGTGTCATTAACAACAACAGAATCCTGATTGTTAATTGTTAGAAAAGAAGGGGGTGAGAGTAAATATTTCCAAATCATTTTCAGCTTGGAGGCACGTAGTTTAGGTTCTACTTTGAGAAAGTACTTTGAGTGTCTCACTAAAAGTAACTGCTTTGTGTTTGGGGAGCAATGTGGCTTGAGCTTCTTACACAATAGACCACACAATTGAGAACATCACATATCGCTTCAAGTGGTGTATTACTTCTCGCGGATATCATACCCCATACTAAAGATACTTTTCCTATATAAATCTTATACCTCCCAATTGTTGATTGTACACATATATTTACATTTATAACACCATATTTGTATGTTGATTTCTTTTTATGCTATTTTGCTCTTTCCTTTATGTTGTATAATTGGCACAAGTTTCATTAATTTCCACTCATATTTTTTTGCGTTATCATTATTATTGTGATTTTTCTTTAATTTATGATAACCAGTGTAGTTTAAATAACAGATTTCTAACATAACATGTCTAACTTCAAAAACTGAATCCTTTTGATCCTCACATTTGGCATGAATTGATGACCTAATGTCTTTTGTAATGAAATTTTCTATGCTGCAATTTTTCTCTCTCTAAACTCTTAAAGCTTCAGCTACTGTCGGAATCGCAGATTTCCTTTAACTGAGCATCTGGAATCAAGAAAGCAGATACACTCCCAATAGTGTAACATCTTTTGTGAAATTCATTGCTAACAGAAGTTTCTATTTTTACTTCAGTTTTCAAACAAATTTTTGTTTGCGCTAAAGGCCGGCATATTGGGCCTTCATTAAAAGGTTGTTGGTCCCAAATGCTTTTATCATATATCTATGTAATACATTAATGCTACCAACTTTATCAAGCAAAAAGATATTTGGTGGCCATTATCTTCAGTTATAGTGGTATAAGGAGCTATATACATTCTTTTTCCCTACATTTTTCAACAATTTTATTTATGTTCGCAGAATTGTTTTTCTTAAATTAAGGGAAAAGTTCATTGTTTCTATCTCTAATCGAATATTATTCATCAGATTTTTCTTCAGATTTGGAAGACATTAAACTCTCTCTTCTTCTCATGCGAATCTCCAGAATAAGATAACTTAGTTTCATAATTTCCATTAGGGTATTCTTTTTACTTTCTTTAATATTTTCATAGTCATTGACAAAATTAGCTAATTCTGGGGGTAAGTTCATTTTCCCCCATTAAACAGAAAATGTTCTCAAGCCTTTTAAAATAGGATTTTTTTTCATCTCATCAACAATATATCATTCGTTCAACTTTTGTAAAAAATCATTGATTTCAACACCAAATACCCACTCTGCGAAAAACATGAATTAGTTCAAATGTAAATTCTCTCAATGTTGCTTGGGGTCTCCTTAAATGTTAAACAAAATCATGCCTAAATGTGACAGGACTAAGTTCAAAATTTCTAATCAATGAGTTATTTACATAATCATTTTTTTCCTCACATTTTCTAGAAATGAGCTGAATACTATTTGAGCTAAAAAGTGTAAAAAGTGAGAAGCCCACTCTCTTGTCTTTCTATTTAAATTTCTAAGCCTGCGGAATAATTTTCTGCAATTCTTGATGATATTTTTATTGCATCGAGCTAAAGTTTGACTATCCAATTGAATTAATGCTGGAAATATTTAACTTTAACTAACATTATCTATTTTTCTAGATCATATGTCCTTGTGTCCTTTCTAGCATTATTTATTTTCATTTTCAATCTTTTTTCTTCTCATTGGTCTAAAATCGTTTCTACAAATGCTTTTACATAATCATCATCATATTCTTCAATTTGGAGAGCCATTTTCTTTATATCTGCTAATTTTGACTCTTCATATGATAATATCTAAGCCTAATTATATCCCTAAATTCATAATTTCACTTCTCCCAATTTTCGTTAAAAAACTTATTTCGTAATCAAAATCAAATGTTTAATTATTAATCTGATAAACTAAGCAATTATTTAGCAGTAAATGCTAGAATAATTTTTCAGTGTAAATTAAAACAAATTTTCAAAATGATTTGACTTAATATAATCAAAGAACAATAAAATTAGCTTAAATTGAAACTATGATAAATCCTTTATTTAAAACAACTGTAAATTTATGTAATATTTCAAAATAAAATAACTAAAATTAAATGTACTAATCTTTGACTTTTACTATATTTAAAACACATTTTTGTTTTTATTACCAAAAAGTATAATGTATTATAATAGAATTATACTATGGCAAAGCACATATATATTCGAAAGAAACATTGTTTCTTTCGAATGCACAATTTTAGAAGCATTCGAAAGAAACAATGTTTTATCAAAAAATACACTCGCCTTCAAGCCCATTATTTTTTTCCTTCATTCAAAAAGCTAAATAATCCATTTCCTTTCAGAGCAAAGAATAATAAAAATAAACTCATTAATATACAATGAAAAAGGTTATTAAAATTTATTGACTTTCATTTCCAAGAAACAATAATATATAAAAATAAATCCACGTGGGGGAGAAATGAATAGTACTTGAGACTCTGTGACGTCTCTTAGTAACTCAAAATCTGTCTAGTCATGCTAAGATAAATAAAATATTTTTCATCACTTTCGATTTTAAATGATTTCGATTAAAGAATCGAAACTAACTTTTTTTTTATTCTTAATAAGGCTTAACTTATCTCTACATAGACATATGTATAGTATATTTCCTAATAAAATCAGAAATATGTATACTATACGTAATATAAATGTTAATAATCTTAAATTCTTACCTATTTACTCAAATTTGATCAAAGGAAAATCAGTAATAATTCAATCAGCAATAATACACTTTTGAATAGTCATTTACTTGTTTTCAAAACAATATTATTAAAATTGACCTTTATAACAATTAACTTTTAGGTAAACAAACATGTTAATCAAAATTTAAAAACTAAAATAATCTAAAGTTTCTGATATTTTCATGCATATATGTCAGCAAAATGCGCTAACATATACACTGCTTAAAACAATTAAAGGATTTTGTAAGTTTTATATAAAATAAAGATATAAGTGAAAAAATTTTTTCCGAAAATGGAAAAAGAGAATCACACATGCAACTTTTTCTGATCTTCAAACTGTGGAGTATGCTGATTTTGAGTTCGACTTCAAAAACGTCGCTTCAGCGGCAGTGAATGAAATTTGACTTTCAACTGAATAAAAGACAGTGACTGCTTTGTTTCGATGAGTTCGATGTCTCAGCGAAGTCATTTAACCGATTCAGAAACTTGGAGAGTTGTTGGTAGGTTAGAAGGAGGCCAAACTGAAGCCGAAGTAGCGCAAGCCATTGGAGTGTCACAAAGTGTGATTTCCAGGACCTGAAACCGTTTTTTGGAGACTGGAAGTTCAGGCCGAAGACCAAGGCAAGGTTGTAAACGGGCAACAACGTCCAATGAAGATCGTTATTTAGTGTTAACGGCTCGGAGACACCGAAATATGAACCATACTCTTCTCCTTCCCTCGACTACTGACACCATGTTTCAACTGAGATCATGATCAATGTGTGCTCATAATAATAATCTTACAGTTACAGTCATGATCTATGTCTGCACAATATATTCCTCAGTACATAACACTTGAATTGTAAAAGCTGATCCTTTACTTGAGGTTATTCATAGAAGGTTACTAAAAACTTTTTGCCGTAATTTTAGATTATATAATGCATCTTGTGCAGAGGTAGATTTAACAGTGTATATCCAATAAAGTTTGTAAAAGCATATACTACAGAAAATAAGTGTTTGTAATTTTTGTTTATAGATGGTATGTATGAATACGCATGACGTGAGAAATATAGCTTTTGGGATTGGATGAAGGAACCTTTCAGTTTTACCTGATTTTCTGAAAGACAAAATGTATGTGATGCAATTGGCCATGATAGTTGCTGGTATCTAAATTTAAAATTTAATAGTTTAATAATTTCTCTGTTGTCTTTCGTACTGAAAAATGACCATTAAAATGGGCATGTTGAATTAATTAAATGCAAATGCTTTATGAAACGACTAAAAACTCTTGGACTAGGACCAATTTGTATAAAATTTCGTTTTTAATTTTAAAATCAGAATTATAAGTGATTTTTTGACAGGGTTTTTCATATTATTGATAAATTCACTGGTAGATTGGGACTTTTTTTTTTATCTTCTGTGTAATATCCTCAAGGGCAATTATCATAACAGGGTAGCTACTAAAAGCATCATTATGTTGCATTTGTTTACCTGACCTTTGAGAAATAACAAAGTTAAAGCCTTGTAACGAAAGAGCCCACCTCGCAATTTTTGCTCTTAATATAGCTTTATTTATTGTTTTTTGAAAAGTCATACAGTCTGTAACTATTTTAAAATGTTTAAGTACATATATTTATGAACTTAGCCGCCCAATCAGTTTAGTGGTTAGCGTAACTGACTACGGATGGGGAGGACCTGGGTTCGAATCCTGGTTTGGGCATGGATGTACTTTCTCTCTCTCTGTGTTTCTTGCCCTTTCCTCAGATGATGGATGAATGTGGCCCGCTCTGTAAACGGGTTTGTGGTGGTGTGGCGTGGGCGATGCTACTTGTACCTCCGTGACTTGGTTCACAGGTGCCCACCGGGTAACTATAAAATGAATAGCAGTTTTCGGCATTGATGAGGCAAATGAGCTTATGTTACATATTTGCTCAAGGGTGCCCTCCATTAGAAATAAAAAAATATTTTATGAATTTTTTTTTTAGGAAGAATTAGCAAAGGAAATCTATAAGAAAAGAATGCTTTTTATTTAGATTATTTGTTTTTATTATGTGTTTAAATAAAAAAATCTATTTTCGAAACTTATTTACTTAAGTTTTAAATTATACTTCAAAATTAATCTTCAAAAAATTTAATGATTAAAAAGACCTTAGTATATGCCAATTCCAAGATCTCTATCTATTTTCTTTTTATAAAGGAAACCAAATTTTTTGTACTCATAAATCAAAAACTAACTTCGAAATGCTGAGCAATCAATCGGCAACATTATAAAAATTTCTTACTTTATATTAAAATTTTTCTCTGTAAATGATTTTAGAAAAAGTTATTTTCTCTATTATATTTAAGTATAGATATGGTTGCAAAAATAAAAAATTAATATTATAAAACAATATGAGTACGTTATTGAAGGTATTGAAGAAATATTTAATATGTCTTAAACTATGGGATTTTAAACTAAGGATTTATGTACCATAAATTTAAAAACTATAAAATTATATATATATATTTGTATGTAAATAATTTGTATATTTCACAAATTTCTTTGTAATGAATATGCACTACATTAGTGGAAGGTAGATTTATTTAAATGTGTTATTCGTGCAAAACTAACCATTTAATGTATTTGATATTTAAAAAGATTTATTTGCTGATTAAATGTCATTTTCTAAATATTACTTTTGAATTATTTCAATTAAAGGCACAAAATATATTCCAAGTAAAAAACAGAAGAGATTTAATAAATTACAATGTGCTTAAAAATTAATAAAACATCAAATTTTGAATTGTTTAAATTATTTTTATCAATTTTTATATTTCGTATTTAAATTTTCAATTATCGTTTTGTACACTTTCCTTTATTTTATTTTTAAAATTTTAATAAATACTTTGTATTACTTTACTTTGTAATGATTGGTAGAAATACAAAACATAAACATATCTTACTCTATACAAGATATAACAAGTTTTAAACTTTTTAATGACATGAAGTTACATATTTATTGTTATATTTAATATATATGCATTTTTAACTTTTCTCATAGATTCTGAATAAAAGAAAAAAGTTTTCTTTGTTTCTAATATCATATTTTTTTAAAATTAATATGTTGATTATTATTTAAAATTAATATGTTTAAAATTAATAGTTGGTAACATTTAAATAATATGTCAATCACTTTAATTTGATAAAATAATAATATTCTTGAACTGATAAAAACATGATAAATTTTATCATTTGATATTATCCTGTTTAACAGTTAAAATATTATATCTATTATTGTATTTGATTTTCTTTTTCTTATATACGTGAGTTATAATTTCATATAACATATTAGTGTAGCTTAGATTAAAGCCTTTTTGGTTTGTTTATCATTCTACAATCACCTGGTACACATGGTTACTAATTTAGCCGTATTTATTGCTCGAAGTTGATTCTGAGCTGTTATAAATATTCACTCCCGTAATGGTAATCGAATACAAGAGTAGTTGCATTGAAGGTGAAAGTCAAAATGTTAATAATATAGCCGTCAGTTGTGTATCACGTTAAAAAAGATTATTCTCTGAAAATTTTGTATTTTTTATGTAAAAGAAGTATAACTTGCTTAACAACAAAAATAACTATTAAGGGTTTAATACTTTTTTTATCAACAACTTATTTCTAACTTATTTAATTCATTGATAAAAATCAATTTTATCAAGTAAATTAACTGGGTAATACAGTCAAATAGGTTTTGTTAAGTATTTTTTGATGTAAATCTTTACAAACATACCTCTTGTAATCCTAATTGCGTCATTATCTGCAAAATATTAAAGAAACTCATACTTTCATTTCATTTGAATTCATTATTTGGAAAAATTTCTCATTTCTTGTCAAACGTCAAACGATACCATATGAGCGATATTTTTAGTATGTTTTTTTAAGCTATTAAAGAAAATTGTTCACGTAATAAGATTTCAAATCTGCGATTATTCTGTATACAGACTATTGAAGAATTTTCCTAACAGATGGTTAAGTTTCATGCATTTTCAATTCAATTATACAGATGATGCAAACTCTGATAAACAAATTTTTTGAAATGTTGACTTAAATTGATTCGTCATCAGATATCAGCTTTGAAGACATTACAATTCTCAATATTGTTTATCTGGATTTCATTTTCAAATGTTTTCATGTGTCACACTAAACTGGAGATGTCAATAAAAATGTTTGTGTTCTTAGCAATAAATATGCATATTTTTACAATTCTCTTTTTATATTTTTCTTCTAGAAAAAATATTAATTTGCATTTTATTTCTTTTTTATTTCTTTTTTGATAATTATCATTTTAGAAAATTATCTTTCACCAATTATTAAATATATCAAGTAGCCGTACAAATGAACGACAAATCGGAAGTATTTGTTAGTGATAAAAAATAATTTTTTGTAATTATTAGGGGTAAACATACTCTGTATTGCAATTTTAGTTTAAATATACTTACACGATAAAAAACTTGGTCGAAGTCATTTAGCATTATTCGATTATCTTTATTATTTTTATTTTATGTAAATGTTAATTTGATGAGAGGCAGAATTATATATTTTGGTAAAAAAAAAGCAACAATATTAGAATAATATTCTATATCAATAAAAGTACACTTCACTGCTAGTAAAATTATCCTTATTTTAATCGTGTGTTAACACTACTATTTAAGTTCTAAAACAGGAAATGCTTATCAACAGTGTAAAAATAAAGTTATTAGTTTAGCGGGCTTTGATTTTAAGTGGAAAATGTGTAAAAATTTCAGTTTTAATATTCAGTATTTTTAACAAAATTATATATTTCTTAATATTTATTTCAAACGTTGTTTTGCACTATGAAATAAGATCCCCCATCTAGATCTACTAAAATCAAATTGACCTAGGTATAGAATGCTTCAAAATCTCTTCTTTGTTTACAGTTATTCAACATTAAAGTTAGGTCTGTCAATCCAATATATTATTGTTAGATAGAGTATAGCGAAAAGCGTATACATGTTTACTGTAGTCTCAAAGAATACTTTTAAAAAAATAAATAAAAAAAAAAAAAAAAAATTAATTTAAAAAAAATATTGTAAGAGTGTATGAAGAAAGAGTTTTAATGTTGTACACATTTTTTTTTATTATAAAAGTTAGCCATAGTTAGCCATAGTTAGCCACAATTTTTTCTTTTATAAAAAAAAAAAAATCACCCGGCATTGTTCTTGAAGTAACTAGAGATCCCTAACAGTGTTATGGAGAACTAGTAAAAAGTGTGTCAAGTCATTATAAGATATGATTCGTATTAATCACAAGCCCAGAAATCCAAAACTCTTAATAAAAAAGTGCCTTTTTACGTTAAACAGAGAAAAAAGTTGCTCATAATTTAGTGTAAAAGAAATCGGTAGAAAAACAATGTCACAGGATTTTATTTTGATAGAGATTCATATAAAAATAATCGCACTTCCTGTGTTCTTGCATTGAATTGGATAACACATAACCAAGAACTCCACGCTGGTGGTGAACTTATAACGATGGTTGTGAAATCAACAACATTGGATGCGTTGTATTATTTTACTAATTTTAGAACGATGAAATAATACATAAAGGAAAGAGTTCTACTCCTTTTTGAAAAATTATCAAGCACACCCTCGTATAATAATGCATAAAAACAGGAGGAGTACCAGAGTTACCCCAAAACGCAGAAAAGATTTAAGGGATTTGTGGCAAATTAGTATTGAAACAAGAACACACACAGAATATGGCATAGATTATAGTAAACAATATCTTATTTTGTCTCTAAAACCACTTAAGTATTTACCAGTTTAATATAATTTAAATTTGCTGCAATTTAATTATACAGATAATATTTTGTTTTTACTTAAGCAGATAATCACTATTTTGTAGTTCCTCATCAAACCATTACATATGTTTCCCTTTTTAATCTTCAATGTGTGATCAAACGATAGAACATAGAATCACTACGGAAATTTTCAATTGTGACCTGTTTAGGTGGAATGCAATGTTTTCTTAATTTCGGTGCATACCAAATGTCTTTTTTTTCTCAGTTCAAAGTATTAATTTTAACAATTACTAACTAAATATAATGTGTGGGAAATCTATTATAGGTGTTAAGTATTAATGGGTGTTAAATATTAATTTTACCATAAGTATTAATTTTAACATTAGCTAACTAAATATAATGAATGTGAAATTTATTATGAGTGTTATTTTAATTATTAGATGATAATTTTTGGGCCAAAAATATTAATGTTTGAAATGTATCCAAATACTGAAAATCACATGTGCTTACGAAATTCCTTTCACTAAAATCCATAATTATTATGTAATATATTTAAAGAAAGAAGTTTAACACCAAAAAATATTTTTTATATTTGTTTCAATTGTTGTATTAAAAATTACTAGTACTTTCGAATGCCATACTGTATAGTTTATAAGATATATAATGGTAACAAAATATAATTATTAGGTTATTTTTTAGTCTTCATTTATTATACAGTATTAAAGAGTGAAATAAAAATATAAATAAAAGCATGCCATTATAGTTTTTTTTAATTAAAGTTTGGCTGAAAATTCCAAATATATTCCACTTTATCCACAGAAAATTATTGTATTTGAGCCATTTTATGCCAAGTCTGTTTTAAAATAAATTTAAATTGGACTTCTGGAAATAGCAATATGTGTAGGAAACAGAATAAGTATAATAAAATTTTTAAGAAACTCGGTCACAGCTGAAATATTTTAACTCAATTTATTCATATGACAAACCTTTTTTGCGAACGTACCGTATTATTCAATTTTTTTTATTATACGTATATTTTACAATCAATTGTGCTTTATTTAGATGAATGACAGCGAAAGCTGAAATCATATTATAACAGGTGTTAACAATTTTATCTGTTTATATGTATAAATTTAGCACTTCACTCGGAAAACTTGCAGTTGAGAAGTATTTTACAGATAAGAATCTACTGTAAATATCGACGAGTTTTCTGAAGACGGAAGCAAAATGCCAGCTAATGACAGTAAAAAACTATCGTTTAAATATGCTAAAGAAACTTTAAAGCATCATGCAAATCAATGCAAAACATTGGAATATATGAAACCATCATTAAAGTTTGTAACTGGTACGGCATCCGATGTACTAAATTTGCCAGTGATTGCAAAAGTTGCTGGAAATGCTAGTCTTGCAGCGAGTGTTATAGGTCATTCTGTCGATTATATGATGGATATGGTATCGACGTCTTTAGGCTGTGATGAGGTACCTTTTGAGGAATTGAAACTTCTTATGAGAGAGAAATTTTATGAAATCAACAGAAAACTGGATAAACAGATTGAAGTTTTAGGAAAAATACACAAATTGACAAAAGAAATTTTTAATAGCATTGAGAAAATACGAATGGAATTGAAGCAAGGCTTTAAGAATATTTTAGAAGCAATAGAATTTCAAGATGTAAAAGGCATATTATTTAGAATAAGAAACTTCAATGAGTACTTTGAGATGGAGAGAAGAGCAATTAGAGGTTTAAAAAAAAGTGAGTATATTGGGAAACTGGAAGAAGAAGATGGTCTCTTGAAGCATTTAAAATATTCAAATACACCAAAAGGGGATAGTTTAAGTTCAGCTTTAAAGGAACTCATACATCCTAAAAACAATTATGCTATTCCAGAAAATGAAAATGATGAAAAAGCATTCCAGGCATTGTATGCTCTTTTTTATGGAACTCAAACATATGCATCTGTCATGTTTTTCTTAATAGAGCAGCACTCTTACCTAGCAAATTACTATTACCAAGAAAGAGATACAACTAGCTTTAACGAACAATTTGAAAAGATTGTAAATATATTTAGAAGTTTTAAATTATTCTTAATAGAAGGTACTGGAAGTCACATTTCATTAATTGATAAAGTAATTAAAATATTCGAAAATAATATATTGGGAGAGAAAATTATTCAGAATGAAGATAGTAAATTGTACCATAATATCAATAATTACACTAACATTTTAAAGAACCTAAGATCAGATGTAAGTCAAATTAAATTGCCGCTTATTGAAGATGAGCCGAATCCTCCTACGCAAATCGGTTTCAAAAACGCATCCTTACAACCTCCTCTCGTTAACTGGATTCAAGGTATTTCAGTAACTTATGCAGTACAATATGAGCGTAATGGGATATATTCGAAATTAAGTAAATGGACAGACCCTATAATGATTTTAAATCAAACAAACCCAATTATTAAAGTTTCAATTAATCAAAATGATAAAATCAATCGCCTTCTTTTTAGAAAAATAGGTGACATGATTCCTCAATTTATTGGAAAATTATCACCTAGACAGCGAAATTTCTGGGATTTAGACCGTGATCTTTATGATGCCGCAGGAGGAGTAAATAAAGATGTTTCTTTTACAGAGTTCATGAAATTAGTTGAAATAAGCGCTAGCATAAATGCAACATTTGAAATGGATAGAACTGCAATCCATGCAGCAGCAAAGAGCGGGAATAGTAGAATTGCAAAGAAATTGCTGTCAAAAGGTGTTAACATTGATACTGAAGATAAATTGGGTTATACGCCATTGCATATAGCGGCAGAAGCAGGTCAGTCAAATTTTGTTAACTTCTTAATAACTCGCGGTGCAAATGTCAATGCGAAGACAGCAGTTGATAATTTATCACCTTTGCATATTGCGGTGCGCAATGGATTTTTAAGTACGATCAGTGAATTATTGAAAAGTCCAGATATAGATGTGAACCAAGGAGAGAATGAAGATTTAAAACCACTGCATTTGGCGGTTTCTTCTGATTATAATACTGTCCAGACTTTACTTAATGACAGTAGAGTAAACGTAACTGCCAGAATGAATACCGGAATAACACCTTTACACTTAGCTGTAATTAAGGAAAATCTAGGTATTGTGGTATCACTTATAAAGCTTCAAGAAGATTTAAATGTCGCAGATAATAAGGGGATGACAGCTGTTCATTACGCAGTAATGAATAGCAGGAAGAAAATATTACGATATTTATTATCTCTCAAAAATAGAATAAATGTTAATGCCGTAACACTGGAAAAAAAGTGGAGTCCTTTACACCTATCCTTATACTTCAATAAAGAAGATGTATCTTTCTTACTTATAAAGAGTGGCAATATTAACCTAAATTTGATCTCAGAGGAAGGAGCTTCACCTCTTCATGTTGCAGTGGGTAGAGGGCAAATAAATGTTGTCAGAAAGTTGCTAGAAAAAGGAGCTAAGGTTAACCTACAAACAAAGGAAGACTATTTACCGTTACATTTTGCAATAATGAGAGATGATATTGAAATATTCATGCTTTTAGTGGAGAAAAATTCAGATATCCACCTGAAATTAGGAGATGGTAAAAGTGCCTTGCATTTAGCTGCATCCAGGGGAGCAATTAATGTTTCAAAGAAGTTATTAGATATGGGATTTTCTTTGACTGATTATGATAACAGAGAATACACTCCTTATCATTATGCGGCGCTAAACGACGAAGTAGAAATGATGAAACTGTTTATTAATCATGATTCCACAATCATGATTCAAAAAACCAAGGATTTCAAAGAATTATCCAGAATTATTAGGATAATCATATATGAAAAAATATATAATAACCTTTTAAAAGACTATAAAGAACCATTTGATTTTGATTACTTTCTAGAGAAAATGGGAAGGAAAGGTATTTATGACATGTTGCTTCTTATGTATAATGAATCAAGAGAAGTTCAAACTGAAAGTAGAGAAGATCAAAAACGATTCCTTACCACGATCATTTATCTAAATTTTAAAAAATGCTATGAGCGTTCAGATAAAAGTTTACGCGCATTATTCAGTTCTTCTACTAATATTATAGACACAGAAGAATTTAGAAGTTGCGTTCTTCATTACACTTTATACCACAGACGGTCTCTCCAATCTATAAAGGGGGATTATATGTCTCCAGAGTTTGAAAAAAATATAGAGAATTATGGAGATTTCAAAAATTTCTATTTAAGTGGCTTTCAGAAATATTCTTTACTATCAAGTAAGCCTTTGAAAATAGCTAACAAGCTCAATTTAGAAGATATTACGTTAAGGAAAGGAGATTTCAACGGCATGATACTGTTATTAGATGTATTATTAAGAAAATTCACCAAGGAAAAATACATGAAGAAAAAAGAGGGCACATTATTTGAGTTAGAAGCCCAAGCTAGAGCCCTGACTATTGCGGAAAATTTTGAGGACCTCTTGAATACAGTTAGCACTGTACCAGCAAACGAGAAAATAGACATGACAGAAGTTCACTCTAGAGTATATAAAGCGATCCGTAGTGGAAAAGAAAAGGAAATAATGTTAACTTTGTGCTCCTACGTTAAAGCATTTTTTGAATTGCAACCTGAAAAATTGCATGAGTTAGTCGATACCTACATGACTAAAGTACATTTAGTGTTTCACCCTGGTTTTGAATCATATCAGCAATTATCACATTTACTGCAAGATTCATGTCTTTCGGAATGAGGTAAAAATGCAATCTTATTTGGGGGTGCGATTGTTGCAATAAGGTGGTTGCAAACGCTTCTCTGCTTATGGAAGGGTACTATAAATTAACTGTTTTTAGCTTGGAAAAGGTTTACTTCTTAAAGTTTAATTATTACTTTGCTCTGTTTAATGTAACTGCCTTTTCTACAATGTTATATTTTTTTTTTACTTAGCAATGGATTTTACGTATTTGTTTATTGCTTCGTACTAATATAATTGTTACCAGTTGCTACCTGTTTGCAAAGATACTGATTGGAATGGGAACAAAATTAATTTCGATTTTGATCAAACTAAATTTGCTCTATTTGTACTTCAAATAATGATAAGTTTAAAATTGAAATAAATTTTTATTACTTATACAATAATGATGTAATAAAGATGATGATATTGCATTTTTCATTTAAAAATAATTAACATATTAAAGATTATGCATATTCTTTAGGATATCATATTTTTTTTAGATTAAGGGTATTTAAGATTTAGAATTTTCGAAATTTTTTCTCCTTAAGTAGACATTACAACTTTCTGCTTACTCTTGATATTTTATTACCAATATACATTATTTGTAATATTTATTAAGGCTAATATAATACAAATTATTTCAAAGATTATTTTAAAAATTAACATAATTATTGCAAAATGTATCAATTACATCTAATTTGCAACTATTTGTAAATTTATATTAGTATATGGGAAGGGATTGCATCCAGATTGTTGCAAATATATATTGTAAGTATGCATTATTGATCATTTATATGTTTTAATTTGTTTTGAGACAAGATTATGAGAATAAAATTGTTTTGAAATAATGTAATTAAACATGTATGTATGTATCACAATATATGCATTTAAAAATAAAATATATCATATTTTTAATATTTATTGCTGCAACATGAATCTGCAAGAACGTTTTATAACTTATCACTGAAAATTATAGTTCAATATGTTTTTATTGTAATATAAAAAATGTCAATAAGTTCTAATTAATGAGATTGAATGCACATACATTGACTAACTACATTTTTGTTCTGCATTACTATTTTAAGTTTAGAATATAAAATGCATATATTTGGCCTTAATTTAAAAATTTTAAGCTCCAAAATTTTGATGCAAAATATTTTCACAGTTAATTATGTAATATTTATGAATTGTTTGTCACCATTAATACAGTAATTGCTAAAACGAACGTTATCGCAATAATATAATTACATTTAAATTTAATTTATTTCAATTCTTAAGAGTAAATAAAAATAAACCTTATGTAATGTAAATATAAAATGCAAAGTAATTTGATTTATTATATCCACAAATTTATTTTAAAAAAGAATAAGTAAAATTTAAAAATTTTTTGGACGAAATAATTCGGCAGTTAAAAGAATAAAAATTGTTGCTTGAAATAATTAATTTATTGATATTTTAACGTAATGAATCATTTAAAATAAATATGAAATTTATTTATGTTATAGTATTTAAAGTAATATGTATTTTAAATAAGTAATATTAATAAATAATTAAGAAGTGCAAGTCAATAGTTTCTTACTCAGTAGCTCAAAGTGGTTTGTAAATAGTTTCATGAAAATTGAAAAATATCAAACGGATTTAAGCAAGGTTTTCTAGGAACAATAATAGTAACATTATTTTAAAAAAATTGCTATGTTATTGTAAAAATATTTCGAATCAGTTACTCTCAACTATAAATGATACAGCAACTGCTTTATTGAAAAAATAAACATGTATTTGCATATTTATTTTATATATTTTTATATGTTTGTGTTATGGTGATATATTTATGGATGTTTTGTAATGTATATCAAATACTTGATTTATGTAACTATATGTTGCCAACAAAAATATGCATGCATATACTCTAGGCTAGAAAGTATAAATTTTAATAATGGAGTTAAAATATTTAAAAGAATAATTATATTGAGATTTATAAATTGATATTTTATATGTGTTATATTTTATACACAATTTTCAAAATATATTGTAAGTATTGAAAGAATATTGAATATCTTCCATAATTGGTAGTTTTGTTAAAACCTAAAAATATTGTGAAATTTGCAATTGTAATACAATTTCTTGGATGTAACAATGTATTATTGATATTCAATAATTTATAAATGGAATGACTAGGAAAATTTATAATTTTAAGTGGTACCCATACACTATCATACCATTCTTAATTGTAATATAATAAAACAATAAAATATGTAAAATTGAAAATGAATTTTTTGTACTTGGATAAATTATCCCTAAAA